>JAUOBV010218267.1:0-11767 GCA_032360425.1 Rubia occidens
AAAAATAGGATGGTCTTTTGTTTCTAGGGTAATTGTGTGTTTTTAGTTGTTTAGATGCATGTTGATTTATGTTTTAGGAAATATTTTTTTTGAAGTTCATGTGTGAAATCATGTCAAACCAAGTCTTCTTGTTTTTGGTAAGAGTGGAGTAAGGAATTTTGGGCTAAAAGGATGAGTTGAATGGGTCAAAAGGCCCAAGGAGCGGGCCAAGCCAGAGAGCACGACCCGTGCCACAAGAATGTGTGCTTTTAATGCTTAAGGGGCATGACACGTGCCAGTTGCATGGTCAATGCCCGATGAGCAAAACTGTAACTTTTTGAGCAAAATTGACTTTTGCAAAGCGAGGGAGGTTTGCCACTTCCTAGCTACAGTTTTCTTCTTCCCTGATTCGGGTAGTACTAGTTGGCACTGACCCATGTTATAACACTTCTTTTCAACTCCAAATTGAAGGTCTTCATTTCCCAATTTTCCTCTTTCTCCCCTCACTATTAACTTCATCTTCCCTGTCTATCCAAAACAACCCATTTGGCAAAGAGCATTAGACCCCAAACAAAAATCCATCCATATGTTCTCCCCTTTATAAAGAGAACTTCTCTCACATTAACTAAAAAGGTTCAAGTACAATCCACACCCAAGCTATAAAACTAGATTTTGGATCATTCTTGCAAGAGGGAGTATATTTTACATTTCTTTTGATTTATTCACCTCCTAAGCTTCAAATCCGGGTAAAAGCTCTAATTTTTGTATTTAGTTACTTGTTCTATCATGTTTGAGGGAAAATGAGGGAACTTTGAAGTTGATTTTTTGACGATTTGTGGGTAAATGTGGGTGATATTGGTACTTGTATGTTAAGTGGAAGATTGTGGGCCTCATGTTTGTGATTATGTGAAATGCTAAGTGATAGTATTTAGGATGAGTTAATTCTTTTTAGTGAAGTAATCTTGGTTCTTAAGTTAGGCTATATTTTGTCATTATATTCTGTTTGTGTTTTAATAGAATGGGGCCTAAGCAAAGTTGAGTGGAAAAGTGAAACTCTTCTCGGGTTGAAAGACATAGTTCAGCCAAAATTGGGAGGCAAGGGCCGAACTAAGTCATTGCACCAACACCCTCAATCGTGGATGAGTTCATGGCCTTGAAGAACATCGGGGAGTGCAACCCGGAGATGGAGGAATGTGACAAGGCAAAAGAGAGTTGTACTCGAGACAAAGTTTCATACAAGGAGACCTTGGAGCAACTCCGTCGAGGCGTACTTTGAGTTTTTCATATCCTTTTTGGCACTCATCGATACAAACATACTTGGATACTTTCTGTAGAACGTCAAAGAATGGCATGTGTTTTTCTTCTGCTTTGGAAATGAAGCGGCTTAGCACAGCCAAAGAGCATGTGAGTACCTGGACTTCTTTAATCGTCTGGGGCAGCGGTAATGGTTGAATTGCTTGTATCTTTTCCGAGTTGCCCTCGATGCCAGCTGAGGAAAATCCTAGGAACTTCCTGCTATGCCGATGGTTCAATTTTAGAATTTAGCTTCATCCTAATAGACTGGAGTGTTATCAGTGTTTCCTCGAGATCTCTTGGAAATTCTTGTAAATTTCAGCTCTCGATGACCATGTCGTCCACATAAATCTCTATATTTCATCCACCTTCATGTGAAAATGCTTTGTCAATTGACAGTTGGTAGGGGCTCCCATATTTCCAGGCCGAAGGGCATTTTGTAGTAGCAAAATGCCCCGAAGCTGGTGATGAATGTTGTTTTCTATGCATCTTCTAGATTTGTTCTGATTTAATGGTACCCTTTATAGGCATTTACGAAGGCAAAGACCCCATACCCAGAGAGAGATTTAACCAATTGATCAATCTTAGGCAAATGATAATAATATTTTAGGCAGTACCTATAGTGATCTGTGGAGTTGATGATAATCTTCCACCATGCGTCGACTTTTCTTACCATGCTGGGGTTGGCTAACCAGGTTGGATACACTGATTCACTTAGTATGCTCGCCTGTACGAGGGTCGATGCCTTGGTTTCTATGGATTTCAATATGTCATGTGCAAAGATCTTTTACTTATGCCTAACTGGCTTGACTGAGGGATAGATATTTAGATGGTGGGTGCCCATGGATGGATCAACACCATCCATTTATTGTGCGGGCCATGCAAATGAAGTGTTATGCCGTTTTAGTATTGTTATTACCTATTTTGGTTGGCTCCCGATGTTTCTTTCATATCTTAACTTTCTTGGTCGTATCACTGTCATCTATTGGAACTGACTCTGGCGCTAGTTCTTCCCAGTTGATCGAGTGAACCATTAGCTGTGTAACGTTCCTTGTGGTAGATTTCATGGTGATAGCCATACATTGCCTTGCTACCTGCTGGTCTCCTAAGACTGTTTCTTCTTTATTTAAGGTTGGGAATTTCATGAAAAGGGGACCAGATGGCTCAAGAAATGTTCATCCATGATCTTCCTATGATTGCGTTGAAGAGGCTTGGTGCATCTGTCACCACAAAGTCGCATAAGGTTGTACACTCCTTATCATCTTGCCCAATGGTTATGGGGAGCTTTATAGTCAACTTTCCCTGTGTACATGACTATAGACGATTTATTGCTTTTATATATATACACACACTTATTGTTTCAAGAATTTTTTGTGCTGAATTATGTTTATTGATCTATTTTTATGGATGTGCGTGTAAATGCTTTAGATGATATCTTTATGAATATTATAAAATCTTATATGCAACTTTCATTAGGGTGAAGATGTGGTCGTCTTCACAAGTTTGTAGTGTAATGTGTGACTAGTTCGACAAACATATGATATCGATATTTTTTTTATAACATACGACATACACAATGAAACAAAATTAATCTAAAAAAGAAACTCTAACTATATATACTATAAAGAACTTATCTCTCAAATATAACGATTGTCAATGTCCAAAGTTTTTCTCAATTCAAGAATAGTAATAATTACAAACAATAGTAATTATTAAATCTTATAAAAAAAAGTATACTAATATAGACTAAAGTTTCATGCAATAGATCAATTCATAGTTGTATGTTTATTATACAAACATACTACACATAAATTTTTACTTATAATTAGTCAATTTGAAAACACAAAATTAAATATTAATCTAAAATAGCTTTAAGTTTGTTTCATTTCACAACTATCTTTTAAATTGAAAAAATTCAAAGGCCGATCACATGTATCGCTTAACACGAGACACCACAGAAACATCCCTCTAGCACCGATTTTTTGGCATCGGTTTTTGAAAATCGATGTCCAAAATAAATTAGCACTGGTTTTCAAAAAAATCGGTGCTAAATTGGCACTGTTTATTTAACATGGCCACCGGTTATTTGAAAATCGGTGCTATTTTTTGGCACCGATTTTCAAAAATCGGTGCCTATATAAAAAAAACCGGTCCTAGAATTTTTAAAATTCAAACCTCCCTCCAAAAATTTCAAAACATTTGCAAATTTTAGCACCAGTTTTCAAAACTCAGTGCCTTCGTAGAAAAACTGGTGCCAAAATTTTAAAATTCAATTTTCCTGCCAAAAATTTCAAGAAAAATTTCGAAAAATTTCCTGCGCTGGGCGTAGCTGCGCGCAGTCGCTCTAAACTAAATTATATTTTTGCTTAAATTTCAAAATAATTTTATTCTTTTGTTGATTTTAACTAATAACTAAATTGATTTAAATTAATAAATTATCAACCTTTATTGACCTTTATATATAAATAAAAATATTTGACGTTAACTAATTAATGTCCAACCCTTAATTGATATAGTATATATAAATACAAATAAAAATTTTAGACTTTAACTAATTAACGGCGGTTCCATTCACATATGCCCAAATCGCAAAGTCGCAATCGTATATTATTCAATTTTGTGATTCGACAATTCCAATTTCTTGGAGAGATCTAAGTGCAAAAAGTAAAAACTTTACTCGTAACTCTAAATTGAAATCCGCTCGAACGTACGCACCCCCATTTTATTTTTCAAATCCGCAATGGAATATTTATCATTGATTGGGCACAAGAACATATTCATAATCCTTTTCGATTTCTCTTCCTTACATCTGTGTAACCAACTCTAGGTTACTTTGGAACATCTACAAGCGTTTTCCCACAATTCACCAAAAAATATATTATTTAATATTTAGTTAAGAATTATAAAAATCATGTATTTTAGAGCAATGGGTAATAGGGAAAAACAAATTTGGGCCACAGTGTAATTTTCCAAAATTGTGTACAAGCAATCAATGTTGACTTTCGAGGCCCTTCCATTCACCCGTACATTCCCAAATCGTAAAGTCGCAATCATATATTATTAAATTTAATTTTGGTGTCGCCAATTTTGTGATTCGACAATTCCAAATTTATGGGAGGGACCTAAGTGCAAAAATTAAAAACTTTACTCGTAACTCCAAATTGAAATCCGTTCGAACGTGGTGATTCCCTATACACTCCCATTTTACGAAATATTTATCATCGATCAGGCACAAGAACATATCCGTAATGCTTTCTGATTTCTCTTTCTTACTTCTATGTAATCAATTCTAAGTTACTCTCGAACATCTACTAGTGCTTTCAAACATTTCACCTAAAAATAATATTATTTAATATTAAGTTAAAAATAAAATAAAAAATCATGTATTTTGGAGCAATGGATAATGGGGAAAAATAATTTTGGGGCCACAGTGTAGTTTTCCAAAACTGTGTACAAGTAATTAATGTTGATTTCGAGACCATTTCGTTCATCCATGCATGCCCAAATCGCAAAGTTGCAACCGTATATTGTTCAATTAAATTATGGTGTTGGCTATTTCATGATTCGACAATTCCAAATTTCTTGGAGGGACCTAAGTGCAAAAAGTAAAATTTTTACTTGTAACCTCAAATTGAAATCTGCTTGAACATGATACTTCTATGTACACCCCAATTTTATTTTTCAAATCCGTAACAGAATATTTATCATCGATCGAACACAAAAAATTGATAAAGAAAAATACAGTTATTCATTTAATAAAGAAAAATACAGTTATTCTTTCTTACTTCTTTATAATCAACTCTAAGTTACTCTATAACATCAACTAGAGCTTATCAAAATTTCACCAAAAACACTATCAACCATTACTCGACTTTCCATGTATGAGCATTAGTAAAATCATTTAATTTTCACTGACCAACAATCAACCTTTACTTTTCTTTCCATTAATAACCACTGGTAAAAAGGCTTAACTTCTTATGATTAACGGTCGGCTATTACTTGACTTCCCATGTACAGGTAGTGATGAAAATGTTTTGAGTTTAATTGATCAACGATCAACTGTATTTAACTTTTCATATATAAGCATTGATAACCATGTTTGACTTGTATCAATCAACGATCAACCCTTATTTGACTTTCACTAATAAACACTAGAGATTTGACTTTAATATATCAACGGTCAACCCTTACTTGACATTATGTATATAAGCATTGATAAACATTGGGTTGACTTTTACTGATTAACGGTCAACTCTTATTTGACTTTCACTAATAAAAATCAGAGGGTTGACTTTAATATATCAATATACGTATTTTAATTCAATTCAGTTCATACTAGTTATTGCTTTCATGATTGGTATAACCGAAAACTTTATGTTTTAATGTAAATACGTAAACTGAATTTCAATCACCTAAATCAATTGATTAGACCAAAATAATTACATAAAAACTAAAAAGATAGTCATATAGAAACATATCAGAAAAAATGTATTTATTTAGAGTGATGGTGTTTCTACTAAATAAAGTTTACTGAAATTAAAATTAACCTAAAAATATTTTAAAATTTACGATCCAACACTGAGAACAATTTATTTTTATGAAAGGGCAAGAAAAATATATTTAAAAAATGTATATATATATATATATATTTTAGAATTACACTCATTCTGCCCCATATATGAAAATGAGTCCGTCTCTTGAAAGACGGTCTTTCCAAAAGTTATGGAAAAACCAAGGTTTAAAGTGTAAATTAGAAGAAATGAAGATAAAATTTTCAGGTTGTATGAACTGGGTTATAAATTTTATAACTACTACATGTTGCATAATAAAATTTTAATATGGCAACTAAGACCTTTTATCTTTTATTATTCTAATTAAACCCCGTCATTTCATAAACTTATGGAAATACGGTTTTTTCCAAGACGTTGCCTGCGAAAATAGGCTCATGTACATAAATATCAAAATAAAAACGGTAATAAATCTACTCCAAAATTAGCGCGAAATTGTTTCATTAGAATGTCAAAGAGGCGCCAAAATTAGCGCCAAAATTTTCGCTATTTTCCCGCATCTAGCATATTACCGCTTCTGAAGATTTTTCCTAAATTAAAAAAACAAACACAACATATCCTGCCAAATCGGAGTAAAGTGGTCAGGCGCCGCTGATTTGAAGCTTCTCGGAGGTAGGGTTCCGGCCGGCTCAGCATTGGCGGCGCTGTTGGGTGGCTTTGTACTAACAACGATTGCACACCAAAACGTCAATTTTGATAAATATTTGATTCTTGCATGCCACCTAATTCTTATGTCCTCCTTTCTTTGTTGGGTAGCATTCAACAAAGCTATGGCTGAACAAGAATTATAGGGAAATAAGGGATTCCATTTTTTCTTAGAATCCTGAGGATTTTGTCTGTTGGAAGTAAAAAAGACTAATTTCTTCTAGCTAATTCTTCATCATTTTCCCGATCCAGTTTCCAGTTTTGTTGTCCCCTCAAATAAAGTGTGGTTCCTTTTCACTTTCCAAGTAGGTTTTTATGGTGGAATGGAGGCTTTGTGCGTGATGGGTTCTTGCTGATTTTTTTTATTGTTTGAGGAAAGGGTAGGAAATGGACCTTTGGGTTGTGGCAGCAGCTGCTGGGGCGGGCTATGTAGCTCGGCATTGCAAAAGTCTTGTAAAATCGAACACGAATTGAAGGTGTATGTAATTAGCGAGCAAGGAATTTTGGATGAGAGGCTCTCCGCTGGTAACGATTGCTTGAAATCCCGTGTTTTCTCCCGGCCGTAAGCAGTCCTTTGTCTCCGACGAGTACCTGAGCTGACCACCTGCCCTGGAAGGTACAGTGATTTTTTAAAAATTTCTTTGGGAAAATTTCAGGTTTTATCTAAAGAAATGAAGCAAACTACCTATCTCGAAGCTAAGAAAGAATTAGCCTGTACATTGGAAAACTGAAATCCTCTAAGTAATACAGGCTGAATATAATTGTAAGTAACTGGTTTTCTTTGTTAATTGGCCACATGTTTATTATTTCCATACCTACTTGATTTAAGTATTAGATAATGCGCACAAGACACTTCTGTAAGAATGTAGTCCACTGATGGTATTATCACTGTTCTTCCTTGAGATGGTCATTGGCAATGCACTATTTTCTTTTCGATGTGTGTTTTTGTACTATTACGCTACATATAATCTAGTAATGCTCTGACTCCTTTTTAGTATGATAGCGTGAATGGTTTAGTTCTTATTTGGTACAAATCAGTCCATTGTGGATGCACTATTTCCAAAACACCCAGGGTCTCATCTTTGTGGTAGACAACAATGACAGGGGTCGAGTTGTTGAAACTAGAGATGAGCTTCACATGATGTTGAACTACTACAAACTGCAGTAAAGCCATCCTTTTCCATCTTCTTTGCACACTCGCTCCCTAGTAATAGTTGATTATATAAATGATAAAAATTTCTTCAACTTCCTATAACAATAGGTCCTGAAATTGGTGAAATGTTGTCTGTCTGATGGCATGCTTATGTTCTCCCGTGGTTGAACTGGATGGATATGTCTTTGTGCTATTTTGTAACTCTTTCGTCCATTTGGTGTTGGTTCGGATGAACCAAAAGCTGGTGAGATACATGCTTTAATTCAGAAAGCATATTCAACTGAACTTTAGTTTAAATTTATTGAGAAGTTAAATCTTCGAGGTTGGTATGTGTAGGAGGATCTCGAAAAATTTCCTGGTCATTTTTCATCTTACCTTAAGACTGTTTGAAGCTTGTTTGTTACTATTTTTGCCAACTAATGTTTACTTTTTCTTTTTTCTACTCAAAAGGGATCGGGGGACATATCATTCTGCGTTAAGCTGCAAGTAGTCATATTTGCACTAGTTTATCCCTTATCAACATTCAGGTATGTGCTTTTCTTTTCCTAATTCAGTTTGCAGAGTCGCGCAATACTTTGGAGCCTGTGAAATCAGATGCATCCTTTAACTGTGGGTGTTTATTGAATACTTTTATATACTGAACTGTTGTTTATTGAATGCTATATATATTGAATCAACATATTCATCTTTGTGTTTGTTCAAGTTGCTAAACTTGCTATGAGTTCATCTTCGATTTTCCCCTTGTTTATGAAACTGCTCCTATAATAAATAGGATAATGCCCGCAAGATGGTACTACGGCTCCAGAAGCAGAGATGTGGCTAATGAAACTCTACATTGTGGCTCTGTGGTTCGTTGCATTTGCTGCCAGATGAAGTATCTTATGCAGAAGCCATGCCTCAAATGCAGTTTTGATTCTTTGTATTCATTCATTTGGTGTAAGTGCTGCCAAATGAAGATCTTGTGACTGCTCTGATTTCAGCAGCCTCATTTCGGCAACCTTAGTACGACATATCCACTTTGGACATCTCTGATATCTTTTCTACTATATCCTTTCTCCTGTCCTTGACTATGTTTTTGGTCGTGGAATCCATTTTACAACTCTGCATGTACATCTGTTCTCATCACTTCTGATTTTGTTTCGAAAACATGAACACTAAGTTGAGAAATTAATGTTGTCCTCATGCATGGCCTCTTTCCAGCCATCAGCTTTACCTACATTTGGTTTGTGTTTTGGTTAATCTCAAGGTTATTTGTAGTATCGGGTGTAGTTAGGCCCATAACTGAATAGTAATTCAGCACAAAAAATGCTAACGGTACTATTTTACTTCTTTCTTTGTATGTATCGAGTTAATTTTACTTCTTATTGGTGTATAAATTTTGCTTTTAAACTCGCATTCACTATTTCTTAAAGAAAGGAAGAAATTGTGCACTAAAAAGATGAACCACACAATACAACCATGCAGTTCACCAATCATCATCATATCCACCCAATTTGTGCAGAAATATCTCCAAGAGTTTAACAAGACAAAATCCCTAAGAAAGCCTACAGAGTACTACTAACCACCATGCACTAAAGAAATAAGTGATCTTCTAACGAAATTGGACAAAAGCAAACAAGAACAAAATACAACTATGTTTGTTAAATTAGTTGACAGATATTTAAGACAGAAGAAAGAATCAAACAAGTTCATTCCTTGGTGGTAATGTTGATGGGAAACTTGTGAATGTGAGGGATGACGCCACCACCAGCAATGGTTCCCTTGATGAGTGTGTATAGCTCCTCATCTCTACAGATCGCCAGCTGCAAAGCAAATGCCTCAGAACCATTCTCTTCACCTTCAAATCCTTGCTGGCATTTCCAGCCTACTCTAGAACTTCCCTAGACAAGCACTCGAGGATTGCGGCAGAGTAAACTGCGGCAGTTGCACCAAGTCTTCCATGAGCCGAGGTTCTTGACTTTTGGTGGCAATGAATACAACCAACTAGGAACTAAAGCACTACAAACAAAGAGCAAACACAAAACAATTAGTCATTTTCGTTTCCAGCCTATCAACAACGAACTGACAAAGCATTGATATGGTCAAAGGAATTTCTGAACATTAATAACAAAACAAGCTACTGTATCCAAAGATAAAAACAGCCAAAATTACCAATGCAATCCAGACATGCTCAACAAAGTAGTTAAAAAAAGCAATTAGAGCCTAATTTATCAGCAAGAATACTTTACATAACATTATTCTTATCAATTATACTAAAAACTAAAGTTAAAAAATTATACTAGAAACTGAACATACGAAAAGCATATCTGGTGGTCACAAGCCTAAACCAGAAAAGAAGAAGTTTATCAAGAAACAACAATAATAATTACTTCACACCTCTCATTAGGCAGTGTACAATGCCAAATAGTCAGAAACCGCATGTAAAATAATTGATTATCCAGCCCAATGAAGAGAATATATCCCCTAATAACAATTAACAACCATTAATAGCCACGTTTAAAAGGCCGAAACTCAAGCCCAAATTCCAATCTAGCTCCGACTGCTGTTCTTCAGCTCCTGAAAGCATTCAAGTACATCTCAGCAATAGTAAAACATCAACAATACGCACCAGTCACTGTCGTAGATAATAAAAACATCCGCAATTGCAAGGTTAATACCAATATCTCCAGCTCTAGTTGAAAGTAAAATTACAAACTTTTCAGTTCCATGTTTGTTGAAAGCATCACGGTCAGCTTGTCATGTGTACTGACGGCATCACAGACAAAGGTCATTAATAATTGAAACACAACACGGGGCTAACTAATTGGTCACCAGAATCACGAACTGGATGACAATCTGCAGATAAATTATGCAACCAAATCGGCGTAATTAATTAATTGATATTAACGACTAGGATTGAAAACTACTAGTATTAATCAAAGAATTAGCTACTTGCCTGAGGTGATGGAGAAAAGCAGCGAGGTCAACTACGAAACGAGACTTGAGGTATTTCATGGCAATCTGCGCGCTATCAACGACTCAGAGCAACGAAGGCTGCGCGGTACTTCATAACAATGTGAAGCAGGTAGAAAAGGTCGTTAAACGTCCGGCTGTAGGAGATCCAGACGGAGGCTCGGTAGCCGGTGGACATACACGCCGGCCCACCGACGTAGGGCAGGTAGAAATAGGGTGGGGGCGGGTCGATGAAGAGGGAGACGATGCACATGATGAGAAACAAGTGGTTCCACCGGTTGATGAGGTCGCCCAGATCAATCTTAATCTAAGATTCGTACCTCCTTCCACCAACTACGACCACCGATGCAGCCGGAGATGAGGTCGCCGGAAATCATAGATGGTTGTGAAATCGAGAGGAAGAAGAAGGGGTGCGAGTGATAGCGAAAAAAGGTTTTCACGCGAGAAAAATGGATGTGAAAGCCACGGCTAGGCATAAAAGGAGCAAGGGTGGGGTTGGCTTGGTCTTGTGCGAGGAACCAGTGAGGGTACGCCACGTGAGGGGGGGGTCGACGACCCGGGGGGTAAGTTTATAAGGGTCCCATTTTCCCGCCTCACAGAAGAGACTATAATTCAGCCGTACAGAATACACATTTTCAGAAATCGATTCTCTTCATCCTCGTTCCGCATCCTAATCAATCTCGAATTTGTTTGCGGCATCTCGTTGTTCGTGTTCACCGATCATTTCCTATTTTACGCCAGAAAGGTACGATTAATCGTTTTCCCTAAGCTTTTTATATGCGTTGTTCATAGATTATACAATTGATTTGCGGCGTATTAAACCTAGAAATTGAATCACGCCATCCGAAAACCCGTTCTCGATTCTCTTCGATCTCCGATCCCAATTAATCTCAGAATTGACTGCGGCGCCAGTTCGTAGGTCCGGTTCGTCCTATCATTCACGTTTGACAAGGTGCGTTTATTCGTTTTACCTCAGCTTTCTTAGATTATGCAATTATTTTGCTGTGTTTTAGAAGCAATGGGTTTGTTGTGGCTAGGTTATGAATTTTGTGAATTAGTGGATTTTGGAGTGCTTTCTTTAATGAGTGTCAATTCTAAATAATTGGATGCATACTAGGGCAATCACCCAAAATGGATGAAAATAGGGTGGTGGCCTATTTATTTAATCCCCATAATT
>JAUOBV010218371.1:0-11767 GCA_032360425.1 Rubia occidens
ATGGTCTGAGAAAGTTGACCAAAACGTGTGCAGCTTGAACTGGGACAGAGGGAGTACAATTAAGGTGTTGAACCCAAATTCCGTAGTTGATTTAAATTTTGGATACATACTTGATTATTTCCACCACACTATTTTTATAACATAATAACAATGGATAATCCAACCCACTCCAGCGAATTTATACAAATTTACTCATATTTGGGAAAACATTGTGACAATGATAGGGTAACTGAGGTTAATGAAGTTACAGTGTCTGTTAGTAACCTGGATTGACCCTAGTGTTTTAGGCCCCATTGGCCTAGATGAAACTTATGATATTTTCCATAAACAATCTTGGCTAGCTAAGACGGATCCCAATCAATGTGTCCTATAGAAATGTGGCTTGAGTATTTTAGGTTACAGGGTGGGGAAAGTAGACAAATATCACTTACCGATGTTAAGCATGGGACAACGGTTGGTTTTTCATTGGGTTGATAAGATATTAAATTCATTTTTCTTAGGGTATTTAACACCCCTTCTATAATGCTTTTGTTGGTGGATAATTACGTTTATAGAGATTTTACATGATAGGGAGTTGAAAAAATCTTGTTTTGTTTTAATGTCAAATTCCCTATTTTGTGGAATACTTATAGCCTAATGGGATTTTACCTCTATGAGTAGATGCCTTTTTGAGCGCTTAAATTGTTAATCATTTAGAAAGGGCCATTTAAAAAATGGCAGTAGATTGAAGGCCAATCACGATATTAGTAGAAGGATGGAGACCATCGAACATGATGGTAGGAGATTGAAGAAAGAAGTCAAAAGGAGCCAAAGTTCAAGGGAAATAAAAAATGTTAAAAGGGCACAGATAGTGCCATGTTATACGGTCCGAGCCACATGTAGTTACCTAGAAAATTGACGGGCCTGAAAACAGACCATGCGAACATTTTCTATGTGTGAATAGAAGTCAAGGATCATTGTCTATAAATAATTAGCATGATGCAAATTCCCCTAAGGCCATTCTCACTGTATCTATCTTGCATTTTTAATTTTTGGCCATAAGTTGTTAGTTTAACTGTTTCAAAACAAAACCCCCCATTTTCTCTACTCCTGGCACACACACTTCGTGAAACTTGTGTGTGCCATTAAACCCCTAAGCCTCGGAGAAAAAACCCTAACTTACTGCCATCTACCTTCTAATAATTAGAATTGAGTAAGAGTGCAACAATACAAATCTTATCTTTGAGTGCCGACCCGTAGGTATTTAACGATGCCTACAGGTCCCATTAAATTTTGGTGCCGTTGCTGGGTACTTACTAATTTGGGTGTGTTTATTTGATATTTATCTTAGTTAGTTTGTTGAGTAGCTTTTATTTTGTTGTTTTTGTGTTGATTCATTGTGTTTACTTTTCTTGAATATTCTCACGTTGTATGCTAGTGGAAATGGAAGAGTGGCCATAGAAACTCCATGGAAACTTTGTGATAGTGAAGGAAAACGATCAATGGTGGATGACAATAGGACTCTTAGGGAGTTGATGGCTCCTAATTTGAAGAATCAACCCCTTTGCATAATCTTCCCACCGTTGCTCGCCAATGTTACTTGCAAGCTTAAGTTTGGAATGATCCAAAGCATCGACATTTCATGGTATGGCGGGAGAGGATCCCAATAAGTATCTCTTAGAATTCCATCTAGTGTGCACCAATTTGAAGCCTTTCGAGGTATCCGAAGAGGGCTACAACCTAAGGTCGGTTCCTTTTTCAATCTGTGATGTTTCGAAAGACTTGTTGTATTATCTACCACTGAGATT
Organism: Rubia occidens; assembly: GCA_032360425.1. Lineage (NCBI taxonomy): Eukaryota > Viridiplantae > Streptophyta > Magnoliopsida > Gentianales > Rubiaceae > Rubia > Rubia occidens. The sequence goes on from JAUOBV010218371.1 coordinate 1,788, forward strand.
TATTACAAGATGGATAGATATAAAGAGTGTATTTTTAGAGAAGCTCTTCCCTGCTTCATAGTCGGCCAGAATAAAATCAATTGTACAACATCTCTCAACACCCCAATGAGACTCTCTACGAGTATGGGAGCATTTTAAGAGACTATTGGCGAGTTGCCTACAACACACCTTCAAGGATGGTGATTTGGTATACTAATTTTTCAGGGGCTTTACGGTGCAGATGGTGAACGCCGTGTGTAATGAATCCATAGCCAATAAAATCTCGAAAGACGCCATGACATTGTTTGAAGAGATGGCCAATGGGAAAATATAATTTTGCATGAGGTCTCAAATTAAGGCCCGTGAAGAGGTGACTACACTCTCCCAAGCTAGAGGAGCAACCGCAAGCACTATCCTCAGTGATGAAGGAGTTTATGAAAGGGAGAGTGCAACAAGTTAGATAATGTGGTGTTTGCTCTTATGACCATCCGACAGAAACATGCCCTCAAGTTAAAGATGAATTGGAAGAAATGAAGGATGCCACCTACCAAGACGGCTAAGGTTTTAGATGGAATAGGCCATTTGCGGGAGGTCAACAACAAGGGTTCCAACAGAACCAAGGAGGTGAAAGGAATAAATACCTGTACATGAATAGTTTCAATCCCCACCATCGGGATCATCCTAAATTTATTTGGACAAATGATCAAGGTGGTCAACCTATAACTATAGGAGTGGCCAAAGCTACAATTAAGGGCCTCCACAACCTTACCCTAGGGGTGAAGGAACTTCCAATAATCGATGAGGGGCGTACAAGTTGGAATGCGAGGAATTAATGGATGCCAAGTCACCAAGAGAAATGAATTTTTTGCAGAAAAGAAAAGAAGAGACGCGTAGAATATTTGGGCACAAGATTCTTCTCAAGCATTAAAAACCTCGAGGTACAAGTGGGGCAGTTTGCCAACTCTGTGAGCCAATTTGAAGCAAGGAACTCTGTGAAGTTTTAATCCCTATCCGAGGTAAATCCAAGAGAAAAATTGAGTGCCATCAAGTTGTGCAACAGGAGTGACGTAAAGGAGTGGTTGATAATTTTAAAGGAGAGGAACAAGTGGTGGAGAATACCAAAACAAGGATCGAAGATGAGATCCATGTTAAAAAGGGCACCAATGAGCTAGAGGAAGTGGATCCTGAGGTATCACTAGGGTTCACTTATTCCAACCAAGAGCCCTCCACTAAAAGGATTGAGAATGTTACCCCTCCACCGCCATTTTCAGTTGCTTTGAGGGCTAAAAAGAAGGCAGAAGCAAAAAATTAGGAAATTAATGAAGTCTTCGAGCGTTGGGAGTTAAGTATCCTTCTACTAGTGCAATTGATCAAATTCCTAGTTACACCAAAATTTGAAAAATACATGTACGAGGAAGAGGGCCAAACCAGTTAAGAAAGTTGTAAAGGTAAAAGTTGGGTGGGTAGCCACTTTTCCATTCCTATAGACTGATTTTTTTTTGAAGAGGAGCAAGTAATGCAGTGATTCTTTCATTAAATGATGATTCTTTCTTTTATATTGTGATGGACACTAACGTGCAACGCGTGAAGGAGAGAGTAAGGGAATTAAAACCTCATTTACCTCTTAAGCTAAAACAAAAGTGAAAGGCCTTAACAACAATAAAAGGTGAACATAGGTATCTCAAAGATTTTAAAGTGGAAGGTAAGGATGACCATGTGTGGAGACCTCTCCACAATGATGTCATCGTGGGTGAAAACCCAACGGTAGGTTCTATTTGATCAATGAATGAATGATGAGATGTGATTTTGATATTTTCTTAGTGCATTAAACACCCATTTTTAGATTGTTTAATTGGTGGTTATAAGATTATTAGGTGTTTTGCAAAATAGGGGTTTAGAATCACCTTGTGTGACTACTTGCCCTAATTTTTCTAGTTTGTAAGCATTTGAGGTAAAATGTGTTCTACCTCTATGATTTGATCAATTCTATGTGTTTTGTGAGCTTATTGGAGACCAATCATTTGAGATGGTCATTCTCAAGTATGGTAGAATAATGGAGGGAAGGCCATTCACAACATTTATAAAAGAAGGAAGGCTATTTACAAAGTGGTAGAAGATAAATTGAAGAAGGAAAGCAAAGTGAATGGGTGAAAAATGATTTAAGTTTTGAAGCCAAGTTCTTAGAATTATTTGAGAAAAATTGGAATCCATGGATAGTATTATTGATTCATCTTCGCAAGTACTATAAAAATGACTACAAGAACTCCCAAAATGGATCAATGGTTCATCTAAGGAAGCAAAACACAATGGGCTGAGAGTCTGCTGCAACTTTTTGCAAGGGGTGGTCATTTGCCACGGCTCCCAAAAATCATCTTGCAACTTGCTTTTTACTCCCTTTTTTCTTGTAATATAAATAGCACTTCATCCACTCCTTTCTTATCCCTCTTGGCCCGACTTGGGGGACTCCAAATACACTTCTCTTTCAATTTCTTATTGTTTCTTTGTAGATTATTAATCCATGTTATGAGTTTTGATTATCTAGTTTAGTTTTCTTATTGGGAGAAATTGATTAGCTTCCAAACCCATGCGGTGAGAAACTCTTAAACTCTATTTAGAATCTTGATTATTATGCATTTTCTATGTTTAAATGTCTTCATTTTAGAGATTATATGTTTGAGAATATGAAATGTTTGTATGATGACATGTTAGGAATTATGAAATGTGCATAATTTCTTATCTCTTAAACATGAAGTCCAAGAACATGGAATTAGTACTTCTAGTGGTGTAGATAATGTTAAGATTGCTAGATGAATGTGATAATGTTGATCTTTGTTAGGTTTATCCTAAGGTAGCACTAATGGGAAAGTCTTGAATGTTGATCTTTCTTGATTAACCATAATAAATGCATTTGTTGGTTAAATGCCTAGATATTTGGTAGAATGTTTGTACGTGTTATCAAGTCTATTGGTTTTTTGTGCATGATATCATTGATGAGATATCTTTAGGTGTCGATTTCCTAAAGTGATCATTGATGAGCTTTACAAATAGTCGTTGAACACTTTTGTAGTTACTCTTAAGAAGAACGGAATGGTTATCTTCAAAATCAAAGGTGAATATTTCACAATAGGTAATCAAGATGAATAAATGGGTGATTTTTTCTAGAGGCTTGGAGGTGGAAATCAATTGTTCCCAAGGATTTGTAACTTGTGTTTTAATCCTGTTTTCTTAGTTTATTGCATAGTTAGCATACTTGTCTTTATAGTCTAGTTGTTTCATTTTTTATTTCATAAATAAGAAAAACCAAACCAAAATCCCCATATTTAATATCTTTTATATGTATATATACACGTGTGTGTGTGTGTTTATGTATACTTATATCCATTCTTATATGCATGAACTATTAGGAAAATCCCTCTACTTCATGGATGACCCCGATCTTCTACTATCTACTTGTAGTTAGGAAGCATTAGAGCTTATATATTATATATTTGAGAGGTACGACAATGGCCTCTCAATGAATTTTATTAATAAGTCACGAGGATGATAATAAATATATGGTGATTTTCATTTTCATTGATTTTGTGTTAGTAGTTGTTTAGATGCATGGTTTTGTGTGTATTAGGAAGATATTTTTTTGTTGAATTTCAAGATAAAAACAATGTTATGTCAAGTTTTGTTATTTTTTGTGATTGTAGATTGAGGAATGGGTTATAGAGGAAAGGAAGTGGGCTGAAAAGGCCATGTTAGAACATGGAACACAGTCTGAGCCTCTTGAGAAAGGATACAACACGGACTGTGCTTGATAAAGATTGTTGAAGAGATTCTTTGGGTACGCACCGTGCCATGTTACATAGACCGTGCCTCAAGAGGTAGTACAACAAACTCCCAGTCCAATCAATTCGTGCAACATGACACTGTGGCTATTAATTCTCTGGGCATTTCAAACCTCTGACATGGATCAAAGTTCATCAATAGCTCTTGTATATTTGATCTCCTTCTTTTTGTCTCTTCTTCTCACTCTTTATCTTCCCCATAACTACATTCATCCTCTCTTGCTCTTTAAGCAAGAAACCCATATTACCCAAAAACTCTTCAAATCTCTAACCAAGAACAATGAATTCCATCACCTCACATCCTAAACCACTAAATCAAGCACCAAATAACACCTAATACATATACTTAGATTTTGGGTATTCTTCCAAAAGTAAGGCAAATATTGCATTTCTTTTGGTTCTTTAACTCTCCAAGGTCCAAATCCGAGTAAAATCTTCAATTATTCAATTTCTTTCTTTTTGTGGCATAGTTGAAATGGATTTTTAAATAAATTTTTCAAAAATATGATAAGAAGGTGGTTGAATGCGGGTGGACTTAATCTTGCATGTTTCCTTATGTGTGGGGGGAAATGAAGGGGAAGATCTTGTTCATGTGGAATGAAGGTTTAGGTGGCAGTGCTAAAATAGTACTTACTCTTTGTTTAAAAAATCTTACACTTTCTCTTTACTTTGAAATATTTTATTGCTTTCACCCTCTCTTGTGTTTGTTGTGATAATGGGTAAATAAAAATCCGCATTGAGAATGGTAGTTCTTCTCGAGTAGCAAAAGCTAGCTCGACATGAGTTGGAAGAGTCGAGTTATCCCGAGCTATGGTAATCGCTTCCACTACACCAGAATAGTTCATAGGGTTAGGACACATAACTGGAAGTCCGAGTTCCGAAGATCGAAGAATTTAATGGCACCAAAGAAGACAATACTTGAGGCTAAGTTTGTTTGTAAGAAAACCTTGGAGCAACTTTGGCTCCTACAACCAGTCTTGTATTTTTAGGGATGATAAGCTTAGATGGTTTCCTAGGCCGTCACTCCTTGACCTACATGTGATTGGTGTTAGAGTTCTTAAACATACTGGAGCTTAAGAAGAATGAAGAAGGGAAGTGGTTCATCATTTTCATCCTGAATAACAAGGACTTCTCGATGACGTATTGAGATATGGCAAAGGTTTTTGGATAGAAGTATAGAAAGGAAATCCCAACACATAGGAATGGGAAAGGATTCTTATTGAAATACTTTTGGAGGTGCATTGCAGGGGAAGACCGAACAAGTAGGGGAAGGAACACCACAATAATTCACCCAATCGTATGATACACTCAAAAACTTTTGGCCATAATCATTTTTTTTGTCATGGAGAGTATGCACAATGTAGCAAAAATGACATGGAAGTTCTTTCGTAAGGACTTCAGAAGGAAACTCTTACCAAAAATTATTTGGGACCTCCATGGAGGAGTTCTTGTATGCATTAAAAAAGAGAGTCAGAGAATTCCAATGGGAAGAATAATTGTCTTGCTAGCTCAACAATTGGGTCACGCCTACTTGAGGGGTGGAAAAGCGAGAGGTATATATATGGGAATGATATACACCATCGGCATGTTGTAGGAAGCTCACATTCAGTCATCTCTCTGACAGTTGCTCTACCAATCGCTTCAGTGTTGTTTGTACTCTATTTGCTCTAGCTGCTTTCCCAGATCATTTTCTCCATCATGTTATTCCAATATGTTTCAAATCACACGCTACCTATAGAATTAGAAAATTGGGTTCTTCTTGTCTGGTTATCTTCCACTTCTTTACGACATCTTGTTACGCTTCTCCTTGTTTTGACGCTTCTAGTCCACTACTTCTGGTGTCCCTTTTGAACACTGCTGATTTCTTAACTAGAGGAGTTTTATTCCGGTTTCAGAGCACGTGTATCAAAGATACGACTTTATCTTACATGTGCAGACCACTTGCCTCACCACTAGAGACGTTCAATCATTTCATTGCGCCCAAAAGCTTTTGTTTTGTTCAATAGCTCATGCATCAAACGTCTCTTGTTACCGTTCACGAGCAATCCCTCTTTTTAAGCATATTTGAATTTTATCTTGCATCTCAATGCCTTTGGGAGCCCATTACTCACATTGTCAATGATGTCGTGCTTTAGGTTACGTTTCTTCCTTTTACTACCATTTTGTTCTCCGAGGATGCTCGTGGTCATGCTAATTATACCCTCGGTGTCAAGTATATGGCAAGCTTAGTTGGGTTTCCTCGAACTTTCATCATTATTCTTCTATGGTTCATTCTCCTAATTCTCCAGAATCTTTTCAGTTCACTATCTAGTCTTAATTTATTTGGAGACTTTCTTAATTGTATATTGATTCTGGTGTGACAAACAACATTAAATACTTCATCTCAGTCTACTTTTGATAACACGACTCCTTATTCTGGCTAGAACTGTTTCCTTGTTGGTAATGATTCTGCCATTAAAATTACACATGCTGGTTATTTTCTAGTCATGGATTCAATATCATTATCTGATATTCTGCTTGTTCCCCATATTACTAGGTATTTTCTCTCTATTAGCATATTAAGTTTAGATATGTATGTTGATATTTACTTTGATAATTTCTCTTGACTATCAAGAACAAAGTTACGATGGATGTTATTGGCCAAGGCCATTGTGAGGAAGACTTGTATATTTTGGATTATGGTGGTGATGATTTAATTAATTTTGTTGATTCAAATAAGTTTAGAACATATTTTAAACTTCACATATCACCTTTATCCCAGCTAAAGTTGTTTTGTCAACTTTTTGGAGTCAACAACATATATGTTTAACTATTGACATATTTATTTACGAGTATAGAAAATTTATGGAAATTTTATAACTAAAAATATATGTAATAATTAATCTAATAATATTTTACATTATATATTTTAACATATATACAAAAAGAATTTAATATTGAAGTTAGCTCGATTTAACCCAAAATAGTCAACTAAGCATGTTTGATTGCGGCAGAAGTAATAGTAGATTAAGACATGTTCCTCACATCATCATTTCTTTGTTGAATAAATTTGGGTGTTTATCTATTAGCAATTTTCTTCCTTAGCCATGTTTGTGTTCCTCTTGCAAGATGACCAAGGAATAATTGCTAGTGTTTGTTGAGAATAAATGTGCATCATGTTCTTGATTTAGTACACTGTGATATTTTAGGGCCTTTTCATGTTTCTTCTCGTGATAGTTATGTTGAGGACTGCTCTCACTTTACTTGGTTTTATTTATTCCATCACAAGTACAATTTTGGTGATGTGTACCTTAAGTATGAGGCTTCGTTTATTCATTCCTTTGCAAGTACAATTTTGTTGACGTGAAACTTAAGTTTAAGGCTTCGGTTGTAAATTAAATTTCCCATTGTATCAAAGTTTTTTTAAAGTGATGGTTGAACTGAGTTTTTTAAGTTGCACATGCAATCTCATTTTTCCAATAAGGTCATCCATCATTAATTATCTTGTCCTTACACATCGAGATAAAATTTTCATGTTTAACATAAACATCGCCATATTACTCAAATGGGTCTTTCCATACTTCACTACACTTGTCTACATTCTTCCTATTGGGTTGTTGTTTTCTATCTGTTGCTAATACTATTAATCATTCTTCTACTCTTGTACTTTCAGAACATATCTCTATTATATTGCGCATAGGAGCCTATGTTTGCTCCAACTTTTATCTATTTGGCTATCACATGATTCCGTCTGTTTATGCCTCTCACGAGCTTTCTTCCCACGATCTTCCATGCATTCTTCTTTGGTATAGCTATTATAAGGGGTATTGATGTTTTGATCATGTTTCCAAGAAGGTTCATCTCACTCATCATGCTTGGTTTGACTTTATTTTCTCATGCTCATGGTGGTGTTTCCTCTTCTCCATCTTTTGTTGAGATTTTAGCTTTTCTTGATCTTACTCATGATGTTGCGGCTCCATTTCCACCAGCACCTTCCCCTACAAGATGTTTTATATCTATGCTTGATGATAATCGAGTTGTTTCCATGCAGTCTGCCCTCCAGTATCACTGTTCGTATCACCACTGATATCTCCGCCACCATCATAGGTTGGCACTCTTTTTCTTGTGCTTCGCTGCCTCTTCATCCCAAGTCATCTTGTCATGTTATGGATTTTTGCACTATTCATTAACGTCTCGGGATTTTTCAGATGGTGATGTTTCAGGTCTTCTTTCTGCTCTTTTGTCTCAGACTAAACCTTGCACTTATTGTTATAAATTGAAAGAGTCCAATTGAGGTTTTTGCTATGATGCAAAAATTGAGGCCCTTCGTCACTATTACACTTGGAAGTTGGTTCATCGTCCTTCTTGTGTCAAACTTATCCCTACAAATGGGTTTATCCTCTGAAATACCATTTTGATGGTTTCATTTATCCTGACAAGGCACACTTGACCGCTCATACTTTCTCTCAGTTTATGGGTTTTGATAATGATCATTCCTTCATTTAAGTTATGAAGGCGTATACTTTTCGTATTTTCCTTTCTATTGCTACCTAGATTCATTGGCCACTACATATGTTGGGTTTTAAGAATACCTTTTTCAATGGTGTTCTTGACACTCCTATGTGCATGGAGCAAATATCAAGATAATGAGATCCCCTTCGTCTCGAATATGCCTATCGTCCATAGAGCATAATAAATAATTATTAGTATACTTTTAGAATTATAAAGTACAAACATTAGGTATCATTCTATAATTCCGAGCCGCTCTAAAGAATTGAAGAAATCAATGAATTTACAAGAATTACAAAGACATGAGCTGGAGATAAAAACATGAAAACCTGTCGTTGACCAAAGATAAAGAATTGAAGATTAAAAAAGAAGATCAGTGACAAATGGAAGAGAGAAGAACCATCCACGACCAACCCACAATCGAGTTGCGACCGCGGATAATCCAAAAATTGAGGGATTACCGTTTCCAGAATTCCACAGCCAAGGTGAAGCAATCGGCAGGCACAACAGCAACATGGTTCCCGAGGTGGTGTATTTCCCGATGTCCAAATTCTCGAGAAAATTTTGTTTATTTTTGGTTATTGCAAGAATTCCATTCTTATTCAGATTTTATTTCCATTTGTATTTTACATAGAGTTCTATCATGGTAGAGTTATATTTCTTTTCGTATTCATAGAGTTATTAGATTTTAATTCCGAAAACTCTTTTTATAGTAAGATTTTTTTTCTAATATAAAGGCTTAGGTTTTTTTATAGAATTCATATCAAGAATTAGAACGGAATTTCATCTAGTATATTGGGAGATTGTCATCGTACCTCTCAAAAATACATTTTAAAAACTTAATACTCCTAAATACAAACTAGTAGATAGTATCTAAGAGTAGTTCCATAAAAGTAGGGAAGTCTTACTGAGTATTTCAAGTAGATGAAAGCATACATACATACACACACATATAGAGAGAGAGAGAGAGAGAGAGAGAGAGAGAGAGAGAGAGAGAGAGAATTGTGATCATGTGAGAGCACCTATCTTAGGTGAGAACACTCACTTATGTGAGAACAAATCTGAACCATTCAATTATATTATCTAATGGTTCAAATTTCAGCTAGATTATGTAAATTAAGTTTGCAGGTCAAGTTTACGAGTCGAAAGTCTAAATACTGAGTTATGACACTCATCAGATATTTTTCATAAAAAAAATTCTACCTCGCAGACTTTTTTCTCCTTTCTGCTCCGTTACACCCCTCTCTAACCTGCCATATGATGTCACTAATTTCTTCCATGAGGAAATTATTAATTATCCATTTGATCTTGCAAATCTGGTGATCAAATTGGTTTATAGTTGCCTGGATAAAGATCTGTTTGCTCCTCATGTGCTTGAGATTGTCCTGACTCTCTCCACAACTGTAAATGTCTCAATATCACGTGAATCAAAATTTGAAGCATCCAATTAGTTCATATTTTACTTGTGCTTCAGTTAGAACTTGTCAGTGCTTCAAATGCAGTGTTTAAGTGTTTTCTTGATAACTTGACATAATATAAAATTAAATTGGAACAAATCCAACTATAAATTACCTAAATAACAACTTGTAGGTGCTTCAATTACGACTTATAAGTGCTTCAAGTGCATCATGTAGGTGGTTCTTTATTTATTGAAGGTGCTACAAAACAACTTGAAAAAAT
>JAUOBV010218478.1:0-11762 GCA_032360425.1 Rubia occidens
AATGGCGCATTTTTAAAATTTGGGTACCAAACTGTGAATTTCGATTAAAAGTGGGTACCATTTTGGACAATTGCTCAATATTTTAATATGTTACTGATTTTGATTATTTACTATATATAATCAATCATAACATGTTAAATATATAACTTGTAAACATATATTTAAAAGAATATATATCTCATACTATATCTACACACATATATATACATACATATATATATATATATATCATTAAGAAAAATCGAAATAAACAGATAATCTGAAATAAAAAAATGTTCAAATTTTTTATACAATGATAGTTTACTTTTGATAGAAATATGTACACATATTATTTATTTATTATGTATGAAAAGTTTTGTTTTAGACCGGCTAGCTGTTAAATGAGGACATTTCATAATTAGTGAGACTAATTAGATCATTTGATATTTACTTTAATTTATTGCAATGAGATACACATAATTATGACAACTTTTTTAAAATGAATCTCAACATATAAATAATTATTTTTAAAATATTTGAATGAAATATTATAAAAATAATAACTTTTTATTGAATTTAATATTGAACGATTTCTAACTAAATTAATTATTTCACTTAATAACTCATATAGTTTTCCTTAGATGACTAAACTTTAAATTTTAAATAAATTTTGTTTTCAATTTAAATGTAAGACATAAAATGTACAATCTAATATTTTAATTAATAATATCGTGCAACGCGCAATGGTACTCCGCTAGTTATTATAAAATTATTTGAAATATGATTTTTATAGATATTTTCAATGAAATATATTAAATGTACTAGAGTGAAAGCGATATATGATTGAACTCGCACATTAAAAAAATAAATTTAATAAAAATATAGGAGTAGATGAATTGTAATTTTAATATAGTTTAAATTCAATAAATAAAATTATATATTAGATACACGTAATTTAATTATCAACATGTAGCATTCCAAAGAAAATAAAACAAGTAAAGAATTAAGGAGAAGAAAAGGAAATAAAAGCGGGAAAAAAGGAGGATAAGTAAAACAATAATCCTTCATAATGTATAGCGCAGCTACAATACACGTTAAATGTGTCGTGTTTCTGTAGCATACGCAAGTTTTAAACGGTATTTTACCGTTTCGTTGGAGTGTCATTTTTCTAAAAATCCAATGTGGAACGGAAAGTTACCAGTCCATTGGAGATGCTCTTATCAAATACTACAATGTATTGAGGACGCACAATTGAATTTAATACATGCACATATAAAAGAAGTTTTTCCGTTCTTCTTTATTCTAATCTTGCAGTAAGTTTTAGTTATGCTTCTATAGAAGTTAAGAATAAAACTCTTTACATGCAATAAAAACGTCACTCATTCCGTCCCACCTGGGAGGAGAAAGTAACATTTTATGTGATTATGAGGCTCGGAGATTTAAGGTTTGTAAAAAAAAATCCATGTGAATGAAAGTTTATAGAAATTAGTTTTCTTTTTTCTTGTAGAAATTGTTTAGATTGGATCCTCATATATTGTAGGAGCAAACAGATTATTTGGCGTCTAAAACCCTTGTCATCGTTCACCTTTGAACCCTTATTTTTATCTTAAAACACTTTTGGAAGCTCAACTAAAAGAACTAATGAGTCGTGGTCATTCCGTTCGGTCATATCATTACTTCTAAACTTTCCTCCGTTAATTGAGGGTACAATGACTTTTCTATCTTTTTTTACTTATAAGCCCAGCCCCTGCATGTTTTTTAAATAAAAAGTTTACAACCCAGTCTCTATCTATTTTAATTACAACCCAGTTCCCCACTCCACTCCCCTTCCCTCCAACCCTCAACATCATCTTCTCCTGTATGTGTTTCAGTCCCACTCATTGCTTTACTCTCCCCACTCGATACTTCCGGTCCGAAAACACTATCATATGCTCCACATTCCTCGAATCTATTTGAATCTCCGACAAAGCCTACATTAAAATGAAAAACCAATATAAATTCCTAACATAGATACAAAAAGAATACGCATTGGAAGCTAGAATAATAGTTTAAAAGATAGTTTTTTTCTTGAAAATATATACCTAAGGAATAATTGGATGTTGATCGGGATGCGCGTCATGACCGATCTCTTCTGGATTTCTTTGGAGACGATGGGAGTGTGATCAGCTCCAGCACCACCGGAATCTTCTTCATGATATTACTCCTGTTGATTATATTGATTTGATTTTTCTGATGGATCTGTATTCACTGTTGCAACATGAGAGTCTATGTCTGAGAACATAGTTCTTTCTCATATTTTATTTATTCCGAAATTATGTTGCAATTTGTTGTTTGCCAAGTTAACTGTTGTTGAAAATGTCTAGTTTTGCTTATTGAAAAATTGTGTGTGTTAACGATATCAGTTCAATGACATTGATTGGCGCATTTGAACAACAAGGTGGGGTTTATTGGTTGCGTGTATTGGGGGTCTATACATTCGTCTTCACCGCCCATCATCTCCACCATTTTTGTACCTCTTTGTTTGTCTCATTTGTTGCATCAGGGATTTGGACATCCATCCAGTTTAATGTTGTCTTCTATTCATGATCTTAAAGTTAGTTATTCAAACTAGTGGAGTACCATCGCGCATTGCTCGATATAATTAATTATTTTATTAGGATATACATTTTATGTCTTGCATTTAAATTCTAAACAAATTTTATTTTAAATTTTAGTCATCTAAGGAAAACTATATGAGTTATGAAGTGAAATAATTAATTTAGTTAGAAATTGTTACATATTGAATACAATGAAAACGGATTTTTTAAAATAATTATTCATTCAATTTTTTTTAAAATTATTTATTTATATGTTGAGATTCATTTTAAAATGTTATCATAATTATGTGTATCTCAATGCAATAAATAAAAGTAAATATCAAATGAACTAATTAGTCTCACTAATTATAAAATATTCTCATTTAACAGTTAGCCAGTCTAACAAGATTTTGTCATATATAATAAATAAATAATATGTATACACATTTCTATCAAAAGTACTCTATCCTTGTATTAAAAAATCTGAACATTTTGTTATTTCAGATTATGTGTTTATTTGAATATTCTTTAGTGATATATATATATATATATATTGATATAGTATGAGATATTAATGGTTTTAAATATATCTTTAAAATATATATATTTTTAACAAGTTACGATTGATTATATATATTAAAGAATTAAATTTAGTAACATATTATAAAATTAGTATATTATTTTTATACAACTTGGGTTTATGTTAGTTAAAATGACTTTAATATTTCCGATTGACACCATCACTCTATCATTGTATAAAAAAGATAAAGCATTTTGTTATATCATATTATGTGTTTATTTGGATTTTCTTTAGTGGTGTATATATATATATTGTGAGAGATTTGTGGTTTTAAATATATAAAGTTATATTTTAACAAGTTATGATTGATTATATATAGTAAGAATTAAAATCAATAACATATTAATATTTTTGGACAACTTGAATTTAACTTAGTCAAAATGTCTTCAATATCCCCGGTTGACAGCACTAAGCAAACACTTTTTATTATATGATGTTTGGGATAAAATTGTTCCTTGCTCCACTTGTCATGTGGTATTAGAATCATGACTCCTGTTATAAAACTAATTGGTACTACGTAGGGGTAATTCATAATCTTATATATTGAGTTATTTGACTGACAACCACCAATGTGGGATTATAACTCTAACATGCCCCCTCAGGTGCAGCGGCATGAATCATCGCGCAAACGTGGATAGAAAGGGGTGACGGGCCAACCTTGGGCTCTAATACCATATTAGAATCATGAGCTCCTATCATAAAATAAATTGGTACTATGTAGGGGTAACCCATAATCTTATATATTGAGTTATTTGACTGACAACCACCAATGTGAGATTATAACTCTAACATGTGGCAAAAGAGTCTAGAAACAGTTTTTCCTTCATTTCTCATAGAACTGGTAAGTTATTTGAATCAATCTAATGTGATGTTTTCCTTGATTTTTGACAAGTTATTTGAATCAATCTAATGTGATGTTAGGGGTGTGTCGGGGGTGGGGGTGGGTTTTTAGCTCACCGTCTTCTAGTGGCACTTCATACTTTTAGAAACTATTGTTATTGATTTTTCTCGGGTTGTCTGGATGTACTTGTTAGTTGTTAAGTCTGATTAATTACATCAATTATATGATGAGAAAGTTTCAGGAAAGACGACATTTACAGTCTACAGTGATTTTTATCTTAAATGTTGTAATTTTTTTATATAAAATTCAAATACTGTATTTTAAAAATTAAAATAATTAATAATTTTATATTTGAATGTAAAAATACAAAAATATAATATAAAAAATTCAAAAATTCAAAAATTAGTATGTAATCCAACAAATGCAGTGTATAAGGTAAAAATAAGTGACATGTCTATAATCTTCAGGAGATTCACTCTTATATAATAACTCCATCTATCTATAAATTGATGATTTTGTGCTTAAAATTTTTGATTAAAATAATAGTATGGATATGCATTATCCATAGCGCCAAGTCACGCAGACAACAGGGGTAGTCATATATAGTGATCGTAAAGTGCAATTAAACCAGTGGCAGTGGGTACCCATACAAATCACCTGATCAGCACACTTCTTGGTTGTGCAAACGGATAAAACTCCTCCCACCTAATTGTTCCAGAAGAGGTTTCTTATTTAGAAAAAAATCAAGTATTTACATCCAGAAGAAGCCAATTTCAAGGCCATCAAATTCCAATTTCCACACTTTAAAATATATTTTCTGCACGCACCTAACTCACTGCCTATCTTTTCAAAATTAAATTTAAGACGCACAACTCTTGATAGACCCTACAATTTTTATCTAATTGAGTAATTCATAGGTTAGGTTAGCTTTGGTGATGTCATTAGATCAAACGTAACACTATTTAAAATTTAGGTAACAATTTTCAATATTTATCTAACACTTTTGAAATGTTTAAATACCACTTTATAAACTATTGTAACATTTTAAATAAGTGTTGCAAAAAAAAAAAACTGTTACGATAACTCTAATTTTAGTAGTGCACTTTTCTAACAACATTTATTAATATGTTACAATACTTTACAAAGTGTTACTTAAATTTTATAAAAATGTTACTTCAATATTAAAAAATGTCAGTACATTGATCTAATGTAGCTTCACATAAGATAATACTTGTAAAAATGGGTCATTGGTGGTAAATCTTAGGATTATACTAACTTCGAAGTGAATTGCTATATCATTCCCTATATTTTACTAAATCACGCCCTGTATTTATACGATTGAAATACTATATGTATTTTGAATTTAATTTAAAAAATAAGAAAAGAGAATAATTAACATTAAGTAATAATTAATTAAAAACCTGATTAATTAATAATTAATATAAAACCTATTATTGAATGAAAAAAAGATGGAGGGCGGATCGCCGTCGCCAGTGGAGCTGTTCGTAGGCGGCGGAGGCGGGTGTAGGGGTTCCGCTGGTGTTTTCTCCAGCGTGTTCTGGCATTTTCTCCAGCATCTTCTACGACGAGACTTGCCATCCTCGTTGTTCTCGTTTCCTCGTCGTTCTCCTTCTCCGTTCTTGTTTCCCTCGTTGTTCTCGTTTTCCCACCATTCTCATTTTCCCAGCCCCGACGGGCTCTTCTCCCCAGATTCTCTCTTTTCCTTCTCCCCTGCTCTCGTCGCCCTGCTCGGTTCCCGCTCCCGTTGCTCCAATCGGTTCCTGCTCTCGTCGCCCAACCCGGTTCCTGGTCTCTCCGCGGAACCTCTCTTGTTATACTTGCTCGACCTGGCTCTCATTTCACCAGCCCGTTCGGTTCCTGCTCGTTTCTTGGTTTTGTGGTTTGCATTTCAAATCGCTGGTAGAAGGGGTTTTCGTCGCCGGAAAAACGAGGAAGAAGGGTTAATGCTAGTAGGACTGGGCTTCAATAGGGGAGGGACTGGGTTTTCAAACTTGTGGCGACGGGATGGTGGTTGTTGGCCGGTGATCGGCGACGAGTGTCAGGAGGAAGAAGAAAGGAATTAAAATTTAATTAAATATTATACGTATATATACACGACACATATTATGGCGTGTAGTAGTAAAATATGGGGCGTGATATAACAACACATTCGGAACGGGTAAATGACATGGACAACAAAAATGAAACCGTGGGTGTGAATAGTATGAAATGGTGCAACTTTTTCCACAATGTACGCTGGGTAGAGAGCGACGGGGGAAGCTTGATGATTCAAGCATTCTGGGAAAAAAACATATCATCAATGTCACGATGTTGATATACGGCGACGTTAACAAAACATTATGATTTGTATATATGGCTGTCCACCGGCCATCACACCCATACTCCCTTCATACTAGATTAGTCCAAGTATTATTTGCACTTTTACTCTCTCTTTTTACTATATTTTCTATCATTGATTTATTTGCACTTATACTTTAAAATCTAAGGTTACTTTAGAATAGTTTTTCAATAAATAAAGTTATATTAGTACATTTTAATAAAAACATAAAAAGTTGGATGAGTACTTACTACAAAACCTCAACCAACAGAAATAACACATTCTACATTCACTACGCTACTTGATAAACAAATAGTATTAGAGAGACAGTGTAAACATGATCTAATTCATCCTGCAATAATAAAATACATATCCAAAATTAGATTAGATCAAATTTTTTTTATGTACTCTAACTTGATACCGAAAGGTGAACACATTTTCAAACATTTGGAATCAAATTCTCAATGGAAAACAAACAGCTTCTCTTTCCAAAACCTTCTTCTTCTTTCCCATTTAAATCACTGTAACACACATACACGCACTAGATTCTCACAAAACACAATTATGGCGCATCTCTATTTACTCGCCATTCCATGATCCTAACATTATCAAGTAATCGTTGAATTCAAAGTACAAAAATTAAGTTCCATTTTCTGTATATTTATGGAAAGAAAACTAGGCTCATCCCCAATCCCCTATTGATTTGTGCTGTAAAAGTTCATGTTTTAACATCCTTTACCTTCGTTAATAAATGCAAATATACTATTTAGATGGGGTTGTTATATATTTTCCACTATCAACCACCTGGTTTGCTCTTCAAATTAGGGAGTCGAGGAGCATCCAAGCGTTGAGTTCATGAGGCGGCCGCGTTTGGGCCCGAACTTATTGCCCGTCGAACGTGGGGCAGACGTTTTTGGGCCCTATCGGACGTCGCCGAGAAATGGGGATACATAGTGGAGTTTTATTGGAGAAAAATCTTCTTCTTATTCTTCTTAACAATGAATTGGGAAAAAGGTATTTAAAGTAAGATTTTTTGGCAAGCACACATATATACATAAAGCGTTCTTACCGTGCATGAGGGCGAAATTTATGAGTTCAATTCGTAGGTTATCTAGGGAGGAGAAGAATCAGAGGAAGGAGGAAGAGCCCAGGGAAGTGAAAGAAGCGAGGGAGTAAAGAAGAAGAAAAAGGGGGTAATTGGTCATCAAAATATCAGTTTTGAGATCAAGGGTATTTTAGTCTTTTTAGGTTTAATACCGAATTTTCCACTGTCAACATGGACAAATATTTTTAGCACGTTCGATAGAAACTTAGGGTTATTATGACACTTTTGAATTGTACGAGGTTATTTTGTCACTTTCGCAAAAATAATAGGGTTTATTATGTATTTTCCCTTATTAAAAACATATTATTTTAAAAAGAAAAACATGTTTTTTTGGAAAAGCAAAACCTTATCTCTCCAACGTTTAAAATAAGTCAACCTTATTTATAAATACAGCTCCACCAAGTACAACCTATAAATGATTGAAAGCTAATCTTTCTGGTAATTAAGAGATCATTTTATAACTACGGATATATATCGATATAACCCCACATACTTGACTTAATACCAATATAACGCTCAAATAATTTTTAGTGCAAAAATAATTCAAACTAGTTAATGTAAGTGCAATTATAATCTCCAGACCCCATTTATGGCATTGACTTCCATTTTCCAACATTGATTGTAGGTAAAAAGTTCAAAATACACTTAGTTTTAAAATCTGAATTTGAGTTGATAAATTTACCCTTCTAGTTCGCCAGACTGCAGCCAGACCATCACTGAACCGCCGTTGTAACAGGTAGGGTAATATTAGCACATTATGAAAATTGATAGGGTTATATCAACACATTCCTAAACTTATAGGGTTATATCAGTACATTTCTAAAAAGTGTAAGGTTAAATTAGCACATATTATAAAATGTAAATGTGCGGGTGGTCTTAACGAGTGACCACATCATCGTGTACACCATTATCACATTATAACATCTTGTACACCATAAAATTCGACATCATAACACCTTCATTCATATTAAACACCATTATCACATATTGCAGCCTCATTTCAAAACTCATCAACATTAAAAATTCTAGATCGAATAACACACCAAAATAACAACCACACACAACACCAAAGGTCATCCAACCATCAATCAGACTAAACACAACAAAATATCATCAAAACCCTATATTCTATAGTATGTGCTTATATAACCCTACACTTATTGTGAATGTGCTGATTTAACCCTATAAGTTTTAAGACTGTGCTGACTTAACCCTATTTGCTTTCATAATGTGATGATATAACCCTACCTGGTCCGGCGACGGTCCGGTGACAATATTTGGGGTATTAATGACTCTAAGAGTAATAAAGTCATTTTCTATTTAAAAATATATTTTTTAGACACGTAAAAATGTATTTTTACAAAATTTCGGCTAAAAGTTTCCGGAGAGGGTTATATTGACACTTTCGCTGATTATCTAGTATTGGCAATTTCGAACTCTGGAAGGTTATATTGGCACCTATGTCAGTGTGTAGGGTTATAAAATCAATTTTCTCTTATAATTAATATAATAAATGAGATTTTTGTCATTTTTTCTATTTATTGCAACAAGATTCTTATCGCAAAGCATCATATAATAAGAATTGTTTGATATTGGTATCAACCGAGGATATTTGTGTAATTTTAAAAAGTAGGGATAAACTCATTCATGCCCCCCAGTTCTTGTGTTTGTGTAGATATACCCCCGAGTTTTTTTAAGTGCATGCGTAACCTTGTCGTGGTCTGAAAAATTGGCCAATTTCGGTCATTCCCAGATTCAATAGAAATGACCGTTTTCTCCGAATCCGGGAATGACATAAATTAAACGGTCATTTCTATTGAATCCGGGAATGACTGAAATTGAACAATTTTTCAGACCATGATAGGGGTATGAATGCACTTTAAAAAAACTCGGGAGTATATTTGCACAAACACATGAACTGGGGGCATAAATACACTTTTCCCTAAAAAGTATCTCATCGCAAAGCACCATATAATAAGGATTGTTTGATATTGGTATCAACATATTTATGTAATTTTAAAAAGTATATCAAAATACAAATAATTACACTCCGACCCAAAATATTATTGAATTGAAGTTTCCTATACTTATCTAATTATTAGGTAATTTAACAACATGTTTTCTCTACAAACATTAATTATAACTCATATCTAATTCGTCCGTCAGTTTACCATCTTCATGTTTATTTTTCACAATTTTCATCAGCCACTCCTTTATCATCGTGTTGGTATATTCTTTGGTGCCATGTGTTTTGTAGATATTTGCCATCATATTCCAAAGCAAACTAGTGGAGATCAAGCAATTTACTTTTGTAGACTCATAAGTGATAATTAAGAACATAATTGGACCACCATTGTCATTTTCAGGATGAATCATCCACATTTCATAGTTGTCATAAAGTACGGGTTTTGTGATTTGATTATAAAACTAACCCTCTTCTCTAATCTAATATTACTCTTGGAAAAAGTGCATTTATGCCCCAATTCTTGTGTTCGTGCAGATATACCCCCGAATTTTTTTAAAGTGCATTCATATCTCTGTCGTGGTCTAAAAAATTGACCAATTTTGAAAATTTCCGGATTCAATAGAAATGACTGTTTAATTCCGGTCATTCCTAGATTCGGCAAAAACGGTCATTTCTATTGACTCCGGGAATGATCGAAACTGACCAATTTTTCAGACCAAGACAGGGGCACGTATGCACTTTAAAAAAACTCGAGGTATATCTGCACAAATACAAGAACTGGGGGCATGAATGAGTTTATCCCATTATTCTTTTTGTTCCAACACCCAATAATCAGAGTCATGTTTTAAAAGATTTCATTGTCTAGGGAGAAGATTCACCATCTTTTTTTTGCGTAGCTGAGCGTTTTATTTATAAATGATCGATTATGTACGAGCACAAGTTTTGGCGTCGCTGGTTTACGCTCAGATTCCCTACCTTTGCCCGTTGATCCAGTTCTTTGCCAGAACTTTCGCCGCCGATCACGTTCAGATCATCTTACTCCACCGGTGATCCGCTGCAAACTTGACTCCATCCGGCGAGCACATTTGTTTCCGTCCGACCTACCCATTGCAGTAGAACGTTAATAGAATAGGTAGCAGCTGTATAGATGGTAATTTATACAAAGACCAAAGTCTAATTGGAATAGGATTACAAATCCATAACTAATTCAATAAGGAAACTAATTCTATAAGATAACTACCATTTATAACATTTCTTACAAGGAAAGAATTTCTATTTCTCCAATGTTTAGTGCAGTGTCGTTGGGTAGTTTCGAGCACATGTCCGTTTTGTTTTGAGGAGCCTGGTCCACACTGAGTTGCAACAACTCCGTATCTTTTGTTTAGGAGAACCTTTTTGGAGCTTGTAGCTGAATCCTACTATTTCTTACTTGGTGAGAATTTATCATAGTATATACATGCATGTTGTATTGTATGTTTCAAAATTTTGATATTTAACCAATTAAAAAAATACGAATCAGATATATTATTAATGAAATTCTAGTAATTAATATCGATAAAATCAAGGGAAAATAATGGGAAAAATCATTCAAATGCATGAAATGCTAATGATTTAAGAAGGAATTCGTACTGTCGTACAGTTAATTTGTAATTAGCGCCTATTTGGTGGCTTTGTAATATTTGCGTATAATATTTTCATGATTTACAACTTACGGTAGTGAAAGTTTTTCTACAATGCAATATTGAAAATTATTACTCCTTCTGTTCCAGTTTTATTTGTAAAATTGACCTTTTCAAAATTAATCAAAACATTTTTTACCATTAATTTTTTAATTATGTATTTTTAATTATGTGGTAAAAAACTGAAAAATAATAATTTGTAAACATATGTTATGATGAATCCAATACATATTATATACTAATAGTTTTGAATATATAATAATAGAATTTAATGATCAAGTTGGGTTAGTTTGACTTTCAAAAGTCAAAATGTGTATTGCTAGGACGGAGTATATTAATTTGATATTGTAAAGTCTAAATTTAATTAATTGGAATTGTGAAAATTATGCAAATATGGAATAGTTTGTGTTAAAACATCAAAAGGAATTTCATGGTGCAACAAAAGGAAATCCGTGGCAACGCTCCTCATCGGACACCCACGCGCGGCCTCCGGGCAGACCGCATGGATTTGGGTTCTTTCTTTTTTTCTGTTTCCTTTTCATTTTAATTTTTACGGTTTTTCTTTATTTATTTACTGTCAGATGGAATATGTGCTCTAATTGGTCTGTTTGCTTAATTATCCGGACTAATTTATCAAGTATTCTATGCCTATCTGTTTGTTTTCCCCTGTAACTGGATTAGCCGGACAGATGGAAAAC
>JAUOBV010218587.1:0-11762 GCA_032360425.1 Rubia occidens
AAACCAAACCAAACCCCCCCTCCCCCCATTTTCATGTGCTTTTATATATGTATATCTATATATCTAGCGTAGTATTTACCATATTATGAGCAAACACTTGAGAATATCCCCCGTCTTTGTGGACGATCCCGACCTGCCATACTATCTACTTAGTTGTATTCAGTAAGGAAAATGACTTTAAAATAGCATCTTTAAGAGGTACGGCGACGACCTCCCATCTACATTAGGATCTCATTTTTTATGGCTTGGTATTTACCTTCGTCCTCACATTCCTCGTTAGTAATCCGATCTCTGCCATTGTGATGTCAAACAACATTGGGACTTGGTTTAGCGTGACAGTATTCCTTACGCACTATATGGCCCATATGACGAGGCATGCATGATCCTTGTCTTCCTTCACTAGTGTAATCTTAAACCAATGTTGCAACCACGTTTTGGGTGATACCGGCTTGCCCAAATTGAAGTCGAGTCCCAGCTTGCATTGTCTCCATGCCTTATTTTAGCAAAATCACATTTAAAGAGCATATGCTCTATTGTCTCTTCTGTTGTCGTGTACACTTGATATGTGGAGATATTCATTCCTTTTTCCCGAGGCTTAGACTTTTCGGGCAAGCCCCCTGAATCATTATGCAAATTAGGAATTTGATATGCTCTGGGATGTTGCCGTTCCAGATTGATTTCCACATGCTTGTTTCCTCAGTGGTAGTTGGATGTATCGTGCTGCTCGATGGCTTTGCTCTAACCTTAGCATCTCATGCCGCATGATAACCAGATTTGATCTTGTATTTACCCAGTGATTTCTTATCCCAGGCCATGTAGTTGACATTCCCGAAGCTATGGGTGGGGATATGGATCTTAACTATTTTCCTTATTGTGTTACTTGGGAAGAGTGTGTTGAGTAGTGGAATTCTCCATTTTTCCCTTCGTCAATGATAGTGTGTTGAGTAGGCGAGCGATGATAGGGTGCTCCTTTCAAATCGTGTTGGGTTTTCTTGATTTGGTATTCAGTTTTGTTGGATATCCACTGACTCGTGTCACGATTTTCCACTTGAGGTGTGGTTTGCTGAGCTCCAATTCCCAATAGTATTCCTTTCCAGCCCCATGTATCTCCTTGCTTTTGTTTCATCTGTAAAAGGGTTTACTTCTTACAGTACTTTGCCAGGATATTTTTGAGAAGAATGAATCCTTATTCATTAGCAATGTCCAAGTTTGCTTCCCTAGCATTGCTTGATTCATCTGTGATGTAGATTGCATTCCTAGTCCCCATAGCCACTTCGAGGCGCACATTTTAGACCAAGATTTCCAATGTATACCCTTTCCTTCCGGATCCCTGCCCTTATGAATCTCACCATCTGCTTGTCAAAATATTTAGCAATTGTTTTGGGGATTTTGAAGGTCCATATGGTGTACTGTGATAGTGTGTAGAGCACATGTTTGCATAGCGTGATCATACCCATTACTGACAAATCGCTTTTCCTCCAAGCGGCTATTTTTGCTATAACCTTTCTTTCTAGACCTTTGAACAACCTGACCTTCGAAGCCTGAACATTGATGTCATGGCCTAAATACTTCCCTTGAATGAGGTCTGTCTTGATGTTGAATGTAAGCTTAATAAGATTCATTGTATAGTCGTTTGCATTCGGGCTTATAAGAAATTGTGACTTATTAAAATTCAGTTGTTAGCCGGAGTATGCTGCGAACAAGTTGAGCATTGACGCTAGTTTCCTTGTTCCATTTTCTGTGACTTCGAAGAACAATATGCAGTCATTGACAAACATAAGGTTTGATACACGTGGGACTCCAATCCCACATTGTACTCCTCTACATACTTGTTGGAATGGCGACTAGGCTATCATTGATGATAACACTTCATGGCACAGGATAAATAGAAAGAGGGATAGCGTACATCCTTGTATTAATACTGGTACGAGTTTAAATGGTTACGATATCTCCCCATTGAATTTAATGGAATATGTGACTGTTGTGACGCACTCCATTATCCAATTTATCCACTTCAAGGGGAACCCATCCATCCCATGACATTCACGAGGAAGTCCCAAGAGACTCTATTGTATGCTTTACTCAAATCAATCTTCATAGCTGCGATAGCGACATTTCCTATCTTTTGTTTCCTAAATTTTTCTATAAGTTTGTGGGCTATTAGTGAGTTTTTTTACTATAGATCTCCCTTTCACGAACGCGACTTGATTCCCCGATATTAGATACCCCATTATTTGTTTTAATCTATTAGCTTATACTTTAGCAGTGACTTTAAATGTAACATTGCACATGCTAGTTGGTCTAAGATCATTGGATTTAGTTGGTACCTTTGTCTTGGGAATTAGTGTGATGTTGGTGGTGTTCCATTCGGTGAGCATCCTTCCTGTTGTGAAGAAATCTTGTGCTGCAGTTGTGAGGTCCTCCCCGATTTCATTCCACTAATGTCAGTAGAATTCTGCAGGTACCCCGCCTGGTCCTGGATATTTCCACTTTCCCATCTGAAAAATTGCCCTCTTGATATCTTATTTTGTAACCCCTAGTATTAATTTGGACCTCTGTTCAATATTGGTTGATGGTTCAATGAGTTGTAGTACATCATTGATTGTTGAGTCCCCATACGCGCCCTGCGGCATGACTGATTCTTTGACGAATATTGAGATTATGTGCTCTACCATCATGTCTCGTAATTGCGTTGAATCTGTTATCCATTCCCCTGCGTTATTCTTCATTTGCATGATACGGTTCCTTTCTTGTTTCTTTTTCGCCCAACTATGGAAGAAGCTTGTGTTTTTGTTTCCTTTTTTTGCCATCTCATTTTTGCTCTTTGTTTCCGGAACTCATTTTGCTCGGTTAGTAGTTCTTCCAACTTTTTCGAGTTTGCACTGCCGTCTTCGAACAGGTTCATCAGCTGAAGTCTGTTGATTTCGCTTTCCTTTGATTGAATCATCTTTTCTAGGCATCCAACATTTTCTCTGCTCCAGTTGATCAACCTCCGCATTGTGTATACGAGTTTGATTTCTAGGTTAGGCATGTTGCATTGTTGATTTGCTTCGCAGGGCAGTGGGTCCATCTTTTTTTGCCATGCTTCTTTGATGTTGTTTTTAACCTCATCCCTTCGGATCCAAAAAGCCTTAAACTTTTGGTTAGCTTGAGCCCTCGGTTGGTTGTTATAGTAGTGGGAGTTCAAGATCAGTGGCCCGTGATCCAATCTGGTGATTGGTAGGCACCTGAGCATGCATGTTGGAAATAATTTGAACCATGCTCTATTTGCGAAACCTATGTCTAATCTTTCTACAATTAGCTGACCCCCCCCCCTCTCTGGTCATTTGACCATGCATGTGAACCATTGACCCTAGTTTTGTAGTTCTTGTAGCTCATTCCTTTGTAATACTTCTATCAAAGCTGTTGCCGTTTGTTGAACCGTTACGATATTCCCTCCCATTTTGTTTTCATTCTCTGTGACTCTGTTGTAGTCTCCTCTCACTAGAAGTGGTAGCGAGTTGTTCATTAAGTCGATATTGAGGTCTTCCCATACTTGGTTCTTGTTCCTTCTTTCAGGATGTCCGTACAACAAAACAAGTTTCCATTCATCCCCAGTAATTGAGGTGATATGACATGATACAAAAAAATTGGCAGCTTTTTGCTACCTCTAATTAGATATCCGGTGTCCAAGCTACACATAGACCCATCACTAGCACCGACAACATCCACTACTTCCCACTTGGTAAAATATGACCTATCTAGCCACTTGCTAATCTTAATACTATTACATTTAGTCTCCATAGGAAATAAAATATTGGGTTTATAATGTGAAACAAGTTTGTTTAGAGATGTTACTGTCAGAGGGTGTGTCTGCCCTCTGCAGTTCCAACAGAGTAGATTCACATACCTCTTGGTGGTTGTTCTGGACCAACCACCAAAGTATAACAGGCATTTCCTTCACTTGAGTTCATAATTATCAAGACAACCTCCTCATGAGTTCGCACTCCCACAATGACCATCTTTCCATGTTTAATCCCAGTGCTCCGATCGAGTTCCGTGAATCTCTCTATAGTCTGAATAAGTTGTTCTTCATCATCCACATTGAGTCTCGATCTCTTGATGAAAGCAATATCTCCCAGCTCAAACTTCAAGTTCCTCTTCCTCTTATCTCCTAGACTTCCTGCAACTGGCATGTATTCTTCCATTGCCCAGCTAAAAGCATTTATTTGATTGTTGGTTTGTGCCAATTCTTCTTCCTGTTCCTTAACCTCCCTCGAGATATCCTTGTCAGCCTTAGATGATGTTGCATCCTTCAGCTTTGACCGTACCATTCCCGGGAATAAAAAATTTACCCCTCTTTGCCGCTGCTTGTTCTTGTCCAAGAGCAACCTGGTTGCTATGGTGGATTTTCATGAAGAGAGTCTTGCTCTAGTCCCCCATCTCGACCCCTCGCTGTAATCCAGTAGCTTGCTTGACCCTTCCCGATCCTTGATGTAGGCTCCCAGATTTAAGTCTTAAAACATTGTGATATTTTTCTTGCGTAGTTGCGGGGTTCATTTCAAGCATGCAAGTTGTGGACCCCACTCTCATCCTATTTTTTAGTCTGTTTTGTTGTTCTTCCTCACTAACACCTTCTGGTTTCCCTCTAGTGTCATCTTCCCTGAGTTCTAAGGCTTCCATACCACCATCAAATTGATTGCCTTCATTTTCTGAGTTCCTCCTCTCTTCCTCCCTTTTAACTCCAAACTCATTACTCTCCCTCCTTGATTCCACTCGCCACGGCATCAGATCGGTTACTCCCCCTGCCGTCGGATTTAAAGAATTAATTTCGGCGGTGCTTAGTACCTTTCCATCGCCCACCGTGTCACTCCGCATTTAGTCTCTGCCGATCTGGTTGTCCGGCACCTCGTTCGACTCCTGAGGCGCCGCTGATTGAATGGTCATATTCCATGATCGTTGGACTCCTGAGGCACCGCATTTAGTCTCCATCTCTTTTGCACAACGTACAATGCCATATTACATGATTGAATGGCCTTTTATGAGTATGTTCCAGAAGCTGTATAAATGCAGTCATCGTCTTATTCCACATACATGCTATCAACACCGATACCTTTGCTTTCCAGATATGTATGTCACCCCTTCTTCTATTTTGTATAAATCCCTTCTAAATGGATACTACCTTCGCCCCAAAATAAACTTCATAATTTGACTTTCTGAAGTCAAACTAAATGGTTGAACCATTAGGAAGTAAACATATACTTCCTAATTTGACTTTCTGAAGTCAAACAAGTCAAACTTTCATGTAAGGGATGCAGTGGGGCCCACTTCGTTTGAGGGGGCAAGTGTGTCCACATACTAAGGGGTGATTTCATCTTTCCATATCAAGTCAACACGTGGGACGGAGGAAGTATAAAACAAGATAAACGATATATGTGACCATTGAACCATCTCGATCGTTCCACTTTAACCACTGGATTTTTTTCCCTTTCTTTTGGTTATCAAACTTTTAAAATTGTCGAGGTCATTCCATCAAAACTCATCTCTGTCTCATCACATGCAATATGTGTGACACAATCAAGGGTAAAATCATCTTTTCATCTGATTACTTTCACGAATTGTGGGCACATAACTATTTCAATTGTTCTACTTTGACCACTCAATTTTTTTTAACCACTTTTAGCCATTAAACTAGTTAATGAGTCAAGTCAACTCACTCCCTTTACTTATATCCATTAAATCAACTAAATACTAAAAAGATGCAATTCAATAACATTTACAAGGAGTTTGTCTTTCATAGATTAAATCAGTTCATTAATAAGATATAATCTAGCTGTCGCACAGGAACTCCACTGTGTTAGACGACACTACTAAACCAACATTTTTGTGAAAGTGAGGAGAAGGTGGCTGGAAGCTCACTAAATGCATTCGACATTAGAAAAATATATTCCAAACCAATAAATGTAGACGATAAACCAGAAACACTTATTTGAACAAAATAACACAGAGAATTTCGTGGGATTTCATACAAATAACAAGCAAATGATTTAATTTGTAGATGGGTCATCAAATGATTTAATTTGAAAATGACAGGTTGTGCGGGACCGACGGGGTTTCTAGTGTTGTCACCTCCTTCTCCTCTAGGCTGAATGATTGTGGGATGGTATTATCAGTGACATTGGAGTTCGTGGACAATGACAAGACGATAATCCACTGATTTATTCTATCAAAGAAAGAGTAAAATATCCTTTTAATTGTCACTTGAATTGCACTTGGACAAAACTAAGCTAATTTAACATACACAAATAATTAGGATTTGTTAGAGTTAGAGTTAGAGTCCAAGCCACTTTACAAATTCTTTGATGTAATCTTTTGTTCATAATGTTTTATCAATGTGAATTGGACATGCTTTAGTGGTAAAATCACATTTTCTATAATTGAGAGGTCTGGGGTTCAAAACACACCTCCATCAAGAATTGTAAATATTAGAGCAATTTCTTGATAAAAATTCTCAACATCATGGGACCGTGCCGGTGGTATCTTAGGAGGGCATCCCTAGCCATCCAAATACAAATGGATGGAGTTTCAGACGGCGTCCCTAGCCATCCAAATACAAATGGATGGAGTTTCAGACGGCGTCCCTAGCTATCCAAATACAAATGGATGGAGTTTCAGACTTCATTGAGATTCAATAGGTTCAATGGTGACGTCTCCTAGTTAGATAATATATTGGGTGTTAATATGCAATTTGATTGCTTGCATGTAATCTCTCAAAAAAATGTCTTATCAATAACAAACTCATTATATGAATTATATCCTCTCTCTCCCTCTACTTTTTCCCGATCAAATACCTTCCCATCAGGGCCAAACAAAGGCCCTCACACAACACTCTCATCCACCTTGTCACTGTCAAACTATCTTCCTCGAATTTCATTCTTTGGCAAACACGTGTCCCATGTCTTGGAATCTCAAATGTTACTTGGTTTTCTTGATGGCACCTGGCCATATCCAGTTTTTCCGCCTTCTACATATCCTCTGGCGCCCTCCTTTATCGGGGCCTGTCCAAGTGCAACCACCGACGCCTGTCCAAGTGCAACCACCGACAGCTCCTCCAAGACGGCCCGGGAGAAAGCTGTGGTCGATCGTGACGCTTGGTTGGCTGACGATCGTCAGCTTTGCGGGCTTCTCCTCACTACCCTCACAGCAGAGGCCATGTCTGAGGTGATCGGCTGCAAAAGCTCCAAGAAAATCTGGGATTCACTTCATGCAGCGTTCTTCAGCTTCGTGATCAAATATTAAACATGCATTGAACTGGATCCGTTTGGGAGTTACATTCCAAGTTTAAATCCATTTTCGATAAGCTTGTTGTTATGGGATCTCCTGCCTCTAATGATGATCAAGTGCTATGGTTTTTGCAGGCTCTCCAACCTGAGTACAAAGATTTTAGTTCAACCCAGTTATAGCAATCCCCATCCCCATTATTTGCCAATGTCGTGGCTATGGCAACGAACCTCAAAGGCTTTTTGCAATCTTTGATGAGAAAGTGATTGGAAAACAAATGAGTGGACAAATTGAACGACTAAAATAGTTCAGTTGTCACGGTTTATGAAAAGATAATATTATCTCTGACTCTGTGGCACATGACGGGACATATATGAATTTTGACAAATTGACTTGATGAATGGGTTGTGATATGTTTTTAAAGTTCAATCGTCAAAAGTGATTGAAGAGCAATTTAGTGGCTAAATTGGAACATCAAGATAAGATGGCCGTAATAATCGTTTGCCCAAACATAAAAGTCGAGAACAGTAAACCCTAATGAAAGAACAAAAACATTTTCTATGATTAGCAGTGGAAGAAACTCCACAACGGTAGTAGTGAGTAGTAACTCATTTATAGTCCAATGCTCTTCTGTGAGACTGTGACTCCTCCACACCCTAATGACCTAGCCTCTTCTGTGAGACTAGTTAAGCTGCAACTTTGTGCAATGAGTTAAGTGTCCTAAAAATGGAAAAGTTCATATTCTATGCTTTCTTGGCCGAGGCAGACAAACCAGGAAATTGGCTCGAATCCTCAACATCTGGAGAGTTGGAGCTTTATCTCCCCTAGAAAACTCGCTGGAAACCTTCCCGTTTGGAGCTCCGTCTCCCTTGAATTCACGTCCACCGCGGCGGCCATGTTGGTGAAAAGTATCACGAGGAGTTCCATATTTAAAAGACTGGATCACCTTGATCAACTTCTTGTCCTTCTCAACCTTAACTTGTTTCTTGAGCTTTTCTTCTCTCTCAGAATTTGAGTCCTCTTTCTTCCTCTCAACAAGCTGCATTGACTCGAAATCCTTGTCAAGGGTTACTTTTCTTTCCTCTGCCTTCTTCAGAGCTTCCAAGGCTTTCTTCTTCCCCATCAGCTGTTTCTCGTACTCTTCGAGAGTCATTTGCTTCGCCTCATCCTCCCGTTTCTTTTTCTCCTCCTCCCTCTTCTTCTGTTCCTCCTCCTGTTTCTTCTGATCCGCCGGTGTCTCCCTTTTCTTCTTAGGATCATTGGTTGCAGCAGCTGCGGGAGGTTCCTGACTTCCATTTGTCATTGCATCTTTCGATACATCAGCACTGCAAACAAGAATCCAGTAAAGGAGAAAATTACCAACCAGTTTCTGTAACATTACAGCTACTTTAACTATTAAGAGCTAAAATCATCAGCATTCAGGTTCATGATCAAGCAAGACAAACAAGATGAACCTGTTAGTGTATAGGTAATCGATGTTCATTGTATAGACTTTACAGGACTATAGAATAATCTGTGCGTGTTCCTAGGATTCTATGCGGATGATGAAATAAAATCATGGTAAATTCAATTGAAAATGCTTACCTATCCATGTTAGCACATTCCTGAACATTAGTCACAGGAACTTCACCGCTTTCTTGCCTCGGAGAAAGTCCATTCTCTTCACCATTTTCTTGCCTAAGAAACGGTCTATCATCGTGGTTCCGGCTCCTATTGTTTCCACCTCCATTAACAGCTTGATTGCCATGTTTGTGATGTTGGCTTTCCGCATTGGAACTCCTTCCCTGTCCAACCACAACACACCACCCTTCCTCATCAATAGTGTTCTTGGAGGAGTTCATTTCCATGCCATTAACACCATTTTTTCCTTTAACACTATTCTCATTATCACCTCTAGGCCGCTGCTGCTGATAACCACGGCCATTAGGCCGCTGCTGCTGATAACCACGGCCATTACCCCGGACACTGTTCTCACCATCACCTCTAGGCTGCTGCTGCTGATAACCACGGCCATTAGGCCGTTGCTGCTGATAATCACGGCCATTACCCCGAACACTGTTTTCACCATTGCCGCTAGGCTGCCACCGCTGCTGATGATAAGCGCCATTATCACTCCGTGGACGATGAACCAGCCCATTAGAGGGAGTACTATCATCCCCTCTCTTTTGCCATTCTTGAAGATTCTGCAATCCACCCGAAGCCCCTCTTAACCTCGCTATTTTATAACAAAAAAAACACATATTCAACATCACAATCTAGATTGCGAGATGCATCCCATTCATAGATACACTAATCCACATTATCATCAACAATAATCACACAAACAACAAGGCCAAGAAATAAGCAAATTAAACCCTTAGCATCGATTTCATTATTAACATCTAAATAGTAAATACTGACGAATTTTTCAATTATTCAGTAATACATTACGCTAACTGCATACTAGAATATAAAAGTCGAAGAAATTACGCTAAATGCAGACAATGAATACTTCTGAAGTAGACAATGAATATAATGAACGTCGGTTCGGTTTAATTACCGTATTGACGCAACTTTTTGTCGGACGCCGTTTGAGCCTGAGTCTGAGCCTTCACCGGCAACTCTTTCTTCGACGCCGGAAACTCTTTCTTGGGCGCCGGCGTGGAGGGGATATAAAGCTCCGAAATGTCGTCGCCGGCGAAGTCCAGTGCAGCAAAAGAATTGCCGCTGAACCCCATTGATGGCAAAACTCCCAATCAAATCGCAGAAACTGCAAACAAATTTATTTGGCGTCGAATTTGAGGAAAGATTGTAGCTATTGTCTCTTTACATATACTGCATCTGCATATGCCGATACCGGAGCAAACGGAATTTCATAACCGAATTTTATTCTAAATTTATAAAATGTAAATAAATACGATAAATGATCACTAATATGATAAATACTAATTTTTAAAATAAATTCATATTTTAGATCGACTAACGAGTTATTTTATAACTATTATTATGATTAATATGGTGATATGATATTTGTTTTTATTTATTATATTGAGATACTTATAATTATAAAAAATATTTTAAAATAATTTTTAACATATAAATAATTATAATTCGATTTTAAAATTATACAAATTAGATTTTTGTAATTGATATAACTATTAATATGTTTAACAGGTGATTTTAATTTAATATTTTTAAAATTATTTTACATGGGAAGATTGAAAATAACAAATGGAAAAGAAGGAAATATGTAACTCATAAGATACACGGGGCTTGCTTAGTGGGCCATTCTTCGGCCTTCGAAAAAAATTGTGTACAGACATGTCTTGAACTCCCGGGGAGGGGGAGGAAGTTTTGGTAAGGCGCTTAAATTTCAATTAGCTTCGGTGTTGCACGTTGGGCAACTTTGCCCCGGACTTGGAGTTATATTAGGTAAGAAAAAATTGTGGATTCATATTGTGTGAATTGATAACATATTGTTTTGTATTGATCGTTATTTTTTCTTGAAATTAAGTAGAAGATACTTCTACATCTTTAATAATGCATTTGACATTCGTCGAACTTTACAGGCTCTGTGTACAAGAAAACGGTGCAGGAAATAACTCTAGGATTTACACTTCTGATTTGTGTGGTCCTGAAACATAAGTAGGAAAACGATTAGATCTGCAGTCAAATAAATCAATATGAAAATGAAGAATCAATAAAGAGAAGCACAATGGTAATCTTGTTTGTGAAATTGAAGTTCCATGCTCCAAGAAGTTCCTCTTTTCTCATTATCTAACAAACGAATAAATAAATGGTTTTCTTTTGTAGATTAAGAAGAAGAAAAGAGATAGGCTGCTACCTTCTCAAATCTTGACTTTTCCTGCAGTCAGAGTTTGTGAATCGGATCTCCCAACGGGGTATTGAACTTGAACTTTCAGAAACAGCAAAAATGAGTTCCTACGAAATGGAGCCTAACATGCATTATATTTTGTTGATGTAACTAGCATTCTAATGGAACTAAAGAATGTTGGAAAAACAAATTTCATAGCCAAATAGAAGCATCTTACATTATACATACTTCCACTTGTATGGCCCCACCACCCATTTTCTCATTAAAGAAGCATTTTTTAACACAACCTTTTACCCGATCACTCATCAAACCAACAGAAATAAGCAAAAAAACTCCTGATTCCCTCAACACCAAAGCATCATCAAGAACATGAATTTGCAAAAGTAAGAAAATATAACTAGTTTGTTGTTATCAGTCAGGAAAGGAAAGGTAGGAGATTGAGCTGAAACAGTAGACAACAAACCAAGTGGAGCCACACATTAGATACTTACTACTCCCTTCGTCCCACTCTAAATTGCTTATTTACCTTTTGATAGTCAAACTTTGTAAATTTTGACCATGCATATAAATTATTATACAATTAATAAATATATCATGTGAGATATTGTTATATTTGTCTTAACATCTATTTTCTAAATATTATTTTTTATGCGGCATTATTATATGTAACTAGAGATATTTACGGTCA
>JAUOBV010218696.1:853-11762 GCA_032360425.1 Rubia occidens
TTTCGTTGCGAGTGGTACGGATTGAAGAAAATGAGTATGGTTGCCTTGTGTAAATGTGAAAAGGTTGAGCTATTTAGATGATCCTTTTGTCATGTCTTCCCAAGTGCAACAAATATTTTATGAGTCAGGCCCTGTACTCGATGGTATGAGTTATGTTATAAGTTGAGTTCCTAGAGATCTATATGATTTTGAGGATTAAAGTGAAAATTTTAAAAACTTATATTTCTTTAAGGCTACAAAAAATTGGGTAGATTCTTTGGTTCAAGTTCATGATGAAGAAATTCAGTTGTCAAGAGATGATATGCCTCCCACCACTCTCAATTCAAACCTAAGTTTGGTTGATTTAGAGGGAGATAATAATCAAATAGATTATGATTCTGACAATGATGCTACATTATTGGATTGGATGGATTCGGTTGAAGATAAGGAATGTGAGAATGAATATTAGATGGAATTTTTCCACCATCTAAGCTTCTGAGGGTACTCTCAATCCAGAAGAGTAGGTTCTTCATGCTTTCCAGGCCAGAGTGCAGCCATTATCGAGCTTGTTATTTTCCTGTTTCATATTCAGAATCTCCACATGGAACTTGAAGCCACTAAGACCCTAAGCTCATACTGATCCATGGAGTGGCTCGATTGTAAAACAATCAGTTTACATTTTAGCTACCAATCGCTAAACATTTCAGCTACTGATCCATGTAGTTTTACTGGTTTATAATTGGGGTTGAATTGTATGTTAGTTTATATGTATACCTTTTCTGGAAAGTTTACAAGTTTGGGGTTTCGAAATGTTCGCCAAACACGCTAAAAAGTATACTCCTGATGCAACTGTATATATAATCATTAAACAAAAGTGGTTTTCATTTGTACACATTTTCTTATGGGTGTGTTTTAGATTATCATCGATTTAGGTATGTCAGCTTGCCGAATGCATTAATATTATTATTAAAATAACATAGTCAATGCCTCGGAAAATTGGTCATGTTACCAGTCAAGTATAAACAATAAGGATGCAGCACAGTGGGCTTAGCATGTAAATCTTAGTCCTCAATGAAGCTTGTCCCTTTGTATTTTATTTTAGATATCACCTGAGATAATTGTGGAAGCTATATTCATTTTTTATGCAGGTTTCATGATTTGATTTTTATTTATTTTTTATTTCAAACCGAAACTTATTATGTAAGACTCTTGTGACAGGAATGTTGGACAAAGGGGAAAAGAAAGTAAACTGGAGATTAGTGAGCGAAGCCAAGAAAATCCATATGAAAGACAACAAATACAAAGGATTCAAGAAAATCAAGAAGCATTACGACGTCTTGGAATCAAGAAGACTGCCAATTCCTTGAAGAGTTTAGTGACTTGTGAAGATGTCAAAACAAAGACGAGTGCAAGAAAGTTCGTTCCACTAATAAGGTAGAAGGATGAGGCAATGATGAGTGTTAGAGAAATACTACCACAAACAAAGCAATCATATTCACTGCCACAAAATGAATCAATGTCAAAGACAATTAAGTGTATGTTGCCTTAATTTTAAAACTAGTCAATTTGAAATGACAAATGAATACATTATGCTAAGAGTTCATGGTGAAGCGGTGTTTGTATAATTCTAGTTTTCTAATGGTTTTCAATGAAATTTCTGATATGGTTATAAGTATAGTGTAAAAATACATAAGAGATAGTGTGTGTTTGTACCATATGAGCCTTATCTTTAACTAGAGTGACAGCGCTCATGTTTCTCCAATCCACTTCATCTAGAAACACACACTCTCCAGTGGCTATGAGAGTGCCTCTTTTAAACTCACACTCTTAAAGATGATGATGAAGACGAAAATCATGTATCTGATGAGAGATTCTTAAATATCCAGCCAAATCACAAAGGTGCAATAGTATATCTATTATTATTTATAACTATGAAATGTTTGTTTTTCTCCATTATATTGGAAAGTGTTTAAACTTTCAATCACTATGGAGAGTGTTTAAACTTTTAGTCACTATTGCTAAGAAACATCGTGGGGGAAACTATGATGAATGAGGTTCATATGTGTGGAGAATATCAAAGTTAGGTTATCATTTGTAATGAGTTAGGGCAGCCTATTGGACCAAAACATGCAGTTGGTGAGTTCTATCAATTTTTGGGCACAATTGCTCACGACTACAAAAATGCTCCACTAACCTA
The DNA here is from genome assembly GCA_032360425.1 of Rubia occidens. Classification (NCBI taxonomy): domain Eukaryota; kingdom Viridiplantae; phylum Streptophyta; class Magnoliopsida; order Gentianales; family Rubiaceae; genus Rubia; species Rubia occidens. The sequence continues at coordinate 3,030 of JAUOBV010218696.1, forward strand.
TATGTCTTCGCATGAAGTACCAATAAAAGAGAATCTAAGGGACTCTGTGTTGGTATGTTTTTAAGTACCTGCCTTTCTTTTATTTTATTTTTTATTGTATCATGCCTCTTTTCATTATAAATTTCCATTTTGTGTCTAGAAAAAGAACGTTGTACTGGATACTGCTAAGAAATAGGTGATAAATACCATAGAACTTTTAAGAAGAGTTCATAAATGCCAGTTCAAGGACAAACATTGAAACACACAAAAAGATGACAAGAGTAGATAGGCCAATCGTCCTAAACGAGTCCCTGACACCGAATTCCAATCACTGTTAAGGATTTGAATCAAAAGGGAGAGAAGGTATGTTATAAAAACAATCTTCTAAATCGGTATTATGCATTGAATCGTATGATTTGATTCTAAAAATTGTATTATGTATTGACTAGTTTATGCTTGAAGATTCAATAGCCAAACTAATTGATTCTTTACATCTCTTCCAATGAGTTCTTGGTTGAAATCTCCTGGAGGTTCTTCAATCGAACTTTCTGAATTTGACAATTCCTCCCTGCTACAATTTCATCCTCTTAAAGATCTTAAATTCTATTGTCGCTTTCCTCATCCTCCATCTGAGCTACCTCAGGTCTCTTAATTTGAGATTTTAGTTTACCTATGTCCAATATATTCTTGAAAATAAAACAACCAGTGTCATTTATTGAAGCTAATAACATTATAGTTTTGATGTGGACTTATAATTGTTAGGTTTTTGGACTTATTTTATGTAATTATGCCCAGTGTCCGACAATATTGCACGTAAAAATGCAAAACTAACATGTACTTGACTGATATCTTCACTGAATTGATTCCTCCTCAGCTCTACTTGTTATATTCTTGTAGTAATTTTTATAATCTATACTGTATTTGTAAGTACAAGAGCGTTGCTTCATTGCAAAAGACTGATCAAAGTCTCAAAAGAATAGGCACACAGCAGGTTCAAAAAGTTTTGCTTGAATTCAAGAAGAAATGGCAATCTTGAGTTTGTTGGAAACTTTACATTATCCATACTGCTCAGCCTGATTGGAATTGATCTAATTTTCTAATTTTTTTGATGAAAAAATATTGAAATGGAGGAATGAAAATCCCAACCCTCTTTGGCTCAGCTTTTTGAACGCACGAGCAAAAGAGAAGTGGAGAGGTTGTATGTTGAACCTTACGATGACACGTCCAAAATAATTATAAGATTACATATATGTTCTCTTTCTTTTTCTTAATAGTTTTTGTATAAGTCAAAATTTATACTTTTTTTAACGAGTAAAAAATCTATACGTAATAATGTATAACAGGAGGATATGCATAACCATAAACCCCCTACTGATGGAAGTGACCCTACTGTTGCCTTTCTTGGTGTCATAGGAAAAGAGTATGATGGACATCGTAGGTTTAAGAAATTAGATGGTTTTGAAACATCTTATGTGGTATGAGTGGAGGCTCTTGAGTCATTTCAAAGTAGCACCCACATTGAGATGACCTTTCAGGGAAAAAGGAATGAGCTAAAAAAATGCAAAAAGATATGGAAATTGATCATGAAAGAAAAAAAGGATGAGTTAGAAGAGATTTGATTGAAGGTCGAAAGTGATCGAGATAAAATCATTGAAGATGTACTCCAACAAGTTTTTGCATAAATGCATCCTAAAATGGCTAAAGCTGTGTTGATCTAAGGTACTTTTATTGATATTTTTTCTAAGTTTTTGTTGACCTAATTAAGATACCTTAGACATATGGATATTCTTGTGTTTGAGTATGTCTGATGGTTATGGTACCCTAGTTTGTCCGAAAGTGGAACTGGAGATGTTCAACAAACTGCATTTTACCAATGCATTGTCTAGAAATTGATAAGAGGTGATAAACTTCATTTCTGATATGGTTATTTTTGCAGTGATAGCAGTAAAAATTCGTGGTGACATTAAGATCGTCCAAATTGCTAGTGAAGCGACTATACTATTCCTTGTGTTGTACTGATGACTTGATAAAGCTATAACTGGAAATTTGGAGTGTGTGGCGACAAAATTTAGGGGAATTCTGGTTTGCATCAGTTAATCGAGTGTCTAGAAGTCGATATCTGAATCTGATATCTCAAAATCTGACAATTTCTTAGGAATTCCTCATAGCTCAAGTATTTCAAAGGTGTGTTTTAATCAGCTAGAACTTGCATTAGGTTTGTGCTCTTTAGACTTCAGTACTACTCACCAGTTTTCTTTTCTTTTCTTACTCGCCAAGTACATTGTGGATTTTGGAAAGCAAGGAGCTCTAGAATCCCTATCTATGAGGGTAATTCATTGGTGTTGGCAAGTACTAAAGTTGATGTGAAGAACTACAGAAGTTCATAACCAATGAATCAACAGTCTAAACTGCCTTTTTTTTCTTATACTAGATTCCCTTTTCTTAGAGCATAGAAAACATTGAAATTGCAACTTTGTAAATAATTGCTTTTTTTTGGTTGAATAGGAAAATGAATTTGATTAATCTTATATGTTACATCTTTATGATGATGTAGGAAAATAAAGCAATTGACTTTAACTTGTTGCAACTTGAAATTGTGATGAAAATTATGCATATCATAAATTGATTAGTTTAAAAGTGTTACATTAGACTTTTAGAAGTGTGACATTATAGTGTTTAGAAGTGTTACATTAGACTTTTCAAAAGCGTTACATTAGAATTTTTAAAAGTGTTACATTAAACATTTCAAAAGTGTTACATTAGATTTTTAAAATGTTACATTATATTATACTTTTCAAAAGTGTTACGTTAGACTCTTCAGAAGTGTTACGTTAGACTCTTTAAAAGTGTTACAATAGACTCTCCGAAAGTGTTACATTAGACTTTTTAGAAGCGTTACATTAGACTCTCCAAAAGTGTTACATTAAACTCTTGGAAGTGTTACATTTAAGTGTTACATTTAATAAGTGTTGCAGTAGCTAAAAACTTGTAACATTTTTTAAAAGTGCCGCCTTAAACATGATAAGTGTTGCACTAGACCTAATGTAACGTCGCCTAAGGTAACAACTACAAAAGTGTTGCATTAGACCTAATGCAACATTTTTAGTATCTAGTGTAACACTTTTAGAATAATACGATAGACCTATTTTGTAGTAGTGAAACTATTGCTACTATACGGTGTGAATCCAAATATTAAAGAACGAAAAAGCATTACATAATCCTCAACAAATCATCCAAAAAAAATCTCATTAGACAAAAACTAACATTCTAACCAGTGGCGGAACTAGGGGGTGCGCCCGACACCCCTAAGATCCTATGATTAGGGTTTCGATATTGGGTATTTAGGTTTTGAGGCTGGTTTGATTTTCCTTCATTGAGACATCCGCCCCCTAGATGTCGATAGATCCATGCTGAATTTAGGGGTTTGAAAGTCGGATTTTCAAGTTGATTTGCCGGAGAAGATGACGGTGTGTGCCTGTGTATTTCTCGGAGAAGGCAAAACAATTTGAACGTTGGATGTGTTTGGTACAGAACAAGGACTTACGGATAAGGCCCATGGGAGTATATTATCAATGGCCCATGGAAATGGACATTTTTTGGATTGTATCCTTGATTTTGATATAGTATTTACAACTTTTATCAAAACAATTTAGCGTCCAAAAATATTTTTTGTCAGTGTAAATCAGCCCCCATAAAATACTGTCCTGGTTCCGCCACTGATTCTAACACTACACTTCCCTGCGGCCTGCACTGCTGCACAATATATTAATAACTTAATACCCAAAATAAGAATCCCACACCCATTGTCCACTACTCTGCTTCACTTCACGAGTTCATTCATTCTTCAATTTGTAACAAACAAATTATTAACCCGAACTACCCAATTGACTAACCATTCCAAACAAAACAAGTAAAAGACATACTTACTAAATATTATTACTGGGTTATTCTGTTCAAAAGACAAAAGACAATAATAAAAAAAATGCAACAAATCTGTAGAATTTTGCTCATCAATATTTTCTCTTTTAAGAAATTGAATATTAAAAAAATTTCGCAATTTCACTGCAAGAAAGTCCATAGAACATATTAAGAACACATAGAAATAACTATACATTCAAATTTTAGAATTCAAAATGTTAGGATATTTGTTCTTACCAAATTATATATAGAAAACCACCCAAAAACTGAAGTGTTAATTCAAAATTTGAATTGAAAAAGACCTGGAGAAGAAAAATAAAAGGAGAGTTTGTACAATGAAACAAGAGATGTCGCCATTGAAATTTGAAAAGTTCCAGACCACAAGCTGAATAAAAAAGATAAAGTCATGAAGAATGAAGATTGGAGAAGAAGAATAGTTTTTGGGCCAAAAAATAGAAATACTCTAGTATTCTTTAATTAAGAAAACATAAAAAGAATATAAGATTTTTTAAAAGGGCAAGTCTTGATTTTTAAGGGTTTAAACAAAGTAAGGTGAATTTTAAATTTTGTTGGGCTAAATCATAATTTCTAATTCAAAATTGAAAGCCCAAACAAATAAAATGGCTGAAAAAAAGAAATTAAATAAACATATATAATAAGGGTAAAAATATATAATTTTGGGCTTTTCAAATTTGGGCCCCGCATTGGGCTGGGGCCGGATTTGATTGATATGATCTAGGAATGACTCTTTTTCCACATAGAAATAACAGGATGAGTTCACAAAGAACCATCACAAATTAGCACTCGCATATTAAGGGAACTTTAGACATCACAAGTTCGTCCTGAGCCCATCTCTTCAACACACTACATTGATCAAGGGCGAAGACAGAAAAACTATACGGGGGCGTGATATAATTTTAATATTTTAAAAAAATTCTTATATTAAACGGGGCTAATAGGATTTTTTTTAAACACCTCTAGTAATTTTCAATCCGAAGGGGGCTAATAGGAAAACATTTAAAATTACTTCCAATAGTTTTCTTCCTGCGGAGGCTAGATCCCCCTCCTACCTCTGCCCCTGATAGCTAACGTCGCCCTTGGTAGGGATACCAACATCTCTTTATTGCAAATCTCCTTTTGGTTTGATAGTTGATACTCTTCTGTCCTATTTCAAACTACATACTTTGACTTTCAAAAGTTGATTTGAAATATATTTGATACTTAATACTCCCTTTGTCCAACAAAAATGGCATAATTTAACTTGTGAAATCAACAGCGTCAATATTTAACTAATTATATTTTTATTTATGTAAGTAGAAATATTTTGAAAAAATAATAATTTGAAAAGATATGCTATAATGAATTCAAAATTATATTACATGATAATATTATTGCATATATAATAATAAAATAAAATGGTCGAAGTTAGGCCAGTTTGACTCCAAAAGTCAAATTATGTCAGTATATATTTTTCATTAAGAATAATTAAAACTTGTGAACAACTGATATTTTACAAATATATGTTATAATGAATAAAATAATACATAACAGTGTTTGTACTTATAAATCAATTCAAATTTTCTGGTCAAAAATTAAAAAGTTTTCTAAATGAATAGTTAAGTTGTAGGTTCCAATGCGACTAAGGGATTATAACTTTTATTTGAGCGAATTACATAATATATAGATATTGTGTTACGTTAATTTATTTTTATTATCATTAGTTTTTAATTGAAATTTTCGCTATGATGGAGTTTGTGAGGTATCTTTCCATTTTCATTAAGCACGAGTAACAATTAGCAAAACCTTACAATTAGAAGATGAGATAAAACTCATCTTTTAGGTTGGAAGTGCTAAACGTCTAATTAAAACTAAATGCCCCAATTCAATTTGATGGATTTATTTTTCAGACTTTAAATATGGCAATTGATTTCCCTCGATGGGTCTTAGTAGCCTAACTAGCCAAAGATTTGAAATCCAAAAAATTACTATTCTATTTACACCAAGGTATTCATAAAAGTGCCGGCTTTGGTTTCCCATGCTGCGATTCTGAATTGGCCCAACTACACCTAACATATATGAAATCCTAATTGTGGTGTCTTCTTACCCGACCCGACCTCTTAGAAACTCCGCTAGACCCGACATATTAGAAAACCCAACCAAAAGACAACACATCCGCCGACAACATCGATTTTGGAAAAAACCAAACAAATATGACATAATTAAAATGAAGAATTCAAGTAATTAAAACCCCAGTGCGTAGATATCCATGCTATCAAGAAGTATTGACTGGACATCTAATTAACTTCTTTTATCCATTTTAGATAATAAAAATCTTGTTTAAGAGTGAATAACGTTACATGAAGGGTCATTATGTAAAAGTGGAATTTTTAATTGGGATTGGGTATATTTTAAAAGAAAAAGGAAATTGGAGGAATTTCATGCAAATTATAAAAAGGGGTTAATAAAACATGAGCATCTAGATTCTCAAATTTTTCTCTTCTTTTCTTCCTACCAGCATACCTGGGTTCTCTCACTTTTTCCCAAATCTTCTTCCCTTTCTTCTTTTCGCGTGAAAATATCATCTTCCAGTTATGTTATTATTAATTTTAATTAATTATTTATCGATCTTCTCAATTTTAGCATTTGAAATAGGTCAATTCGAAGGAGTTTTAGATTTCCCATCATCTTTTCCATTTTCTTCGCTTTTGATGTTGTGAAATTGTGCTTACAACTTTTTCAATCATGATTTAAATATAGTTGATCAAAGCTAATTTTGTGTAGTGTATTTTTTTTGTTGTTGAACATATTTTTTTCTCCAGTTTAATCATTTTTTTCTGCAGTTGTAACTGATGTGAATGATGTTTTCTTCAATTTGTATTTTTTTTTAATATTTATGTTATTTCAGTTGATGTCTATGTGTACTTTTTGGGGTTTATTGTTTTTTAAATTACAACAGCCGAATAGAGGTGTGGATGTTTCATAGTAGTTTGATTTTTAAATTGTAACAGTTGATGTTTATACTATGTACATATAGGTTGATGTTTATGCTTCTGTTATCCATTTTGTTGACTTTTATGCATTTTTCTACTTGATATTTATGAGTACATATCTTTTTATATATATGTTTATGCATATTTAGCAGACGTTGTCTCAATAGTAGTTTATTTGTGTTGTTTTTCTTCTTTTTTTACTAATTGTATTTTTTACTCTCTTTCAATGTTTATGTTCATTTTTAGGTCTTTTATTGGTATTTCAATTGAGGGAATATGCAGCTAATAATAATGATTTTTGTATTTTTCTCTTTCGATCTTCCAAGCTTGAGTCAACTTTACATTGATCGGTGAGGGACGAAACTTGGATCAAATTCAAAGGATAAAGAAGGTCAGTGATTGTAGTGACGAAACTTAAGGCTTGATTTGTGCACGAATGGAATAAAACTTGCCCCATGGTTATGCATGAAAAGGAAGTACGTTATGGTTTATCTAATGATCTCCGGTCTTAAGCAACTGAGGAGCGATATGGATGTGTACCTATCCCCCTTGGTGGATGACCTTAAGAAGTTGTGGGATCCGGGCATGAGCATGGAAGATGGTTTTTGGAAGGATTCGTTTGATTTTAAAGCCGTGTTGTTCAACACTGTTAACGACTTTCCCGCATATGGAAATTTTTCAGGATATTCAGTTAAGGGTCACAAGGCCTACCCCATTTGTTTGGAAAGAACGGAATATTTTCAGTTGAGGCATGGAAGCAAGACTTTGTATCTTGGGCACCGCAGATGGTTTGCAATAACTCATCGGTAGAGGACTCGGTGCGGTGAATTCAATGGCAATGTTTAGTTGGCGCCTCCTCCTCCAGTGTTAAAAGGTGTGTTAATCTAAAACATGTTGTGTGATTTTTTTTAATTGACTTCGGCAAGAGGAAGAGGAACCCAAAGGCTGCTGATAGTTGGAAGAAACATTCAATTTTTCTTGAACTATCATATTTGGGAGACCCTTGATGTGTGACACTGTTTAGACGTATTTAAAAGAATTTATGTGATTTTTTGTTGGTAATTTGATGAATATCCCTGGTAAGACAAAGGATGGAGCGAAGTTAAGGAAATACATGGTTTAAATAGGGATTATACAATAATTGGCTCCCGAGGATCGGGGATCGAAGACTTACTTGCGGGCTGCTTATTATACTCTTTCAAAAGGTGAGAAATAGTTGATATGTTCCTTCCTAAAAGGTATGGTACTCTTTTAGGTTTAGCAATCAAGTATCTCATCAAGGATTGAGATTGGCAATATAAAATTGTAGGATTCACATTGTTTGATTCAAGAATTTCTCCCGGTTGTGTTTCTTCTTTAAGGTAATATGTTGTAAGGATATTAGGCGTAAAAATTGGAGGAATTGCAGAAGGAAATAGTAATCATGTTGTATGAGTTAGAGATGTATTTCCTTCCCTCATTCTTTGACATCGTGGTGCACTTGTTGGTTCACTTTGTATGGGAGATATTGATATATGGTTCTGTTTATCTTCTATGGATGTATCTCTTTGAGAGGTATATGAAGATATTCAAGGGTTATTTGAAAAAATTAATATTACCCGGATGCTAGTATTGTACAGAGGTATGTGACGGAGAAGGCAGTAGAATACTTTATTGAATTCATAAAAAAATCAAGAGTAGGTTGGATTACCAAAACCGTGCCACTATGACAGAGTGGGTTGCAAAGGTTTGCAGAAAGGGATAACAAGGTTATTGACCCCCGATGATTTGATGAAAGCACACCTATATTCTTTGCGGAACTCAAATTTGGTTCACTCGTACGTGGATATGCATATGGCCACTATCC
>JAUOBV010218905.1:0-11759 GCA_032360425.1 Rubia occidens
GATTACATAAGGTAAGGTAATATTTTTCTAGTCTAATTCTAGTTAGATGCAGCCGAGTTAGGGTTAGAAAATAGAAGACTAGTTAAATATGGTTTTAGCTTCTTAAAGCCGCCATAAGTTGATTCATATTCCAATTTTGTTTAGGGTTTAGGGCCGAAATCTCCTCTATTTAAAGAGAGGTTCATCCGAGATTTAGACATAACTTTTATCAATCATATGTTCAGAATTTTGAGTCATTCTCATTATTTTTATTGTTTCTTAACCCTGCGGGCTAGTTAAGCTTCAATCTCCTTTGTAAGCTAAACTTGTGGGCTATTTAGTTTATAAAGAAACCTCGTGATCTAAACCTGCAGGCTATTTAGAGAACAAGTGGGAATTGGGTGTACCCTGCAGCTAGACTCTGCAATTTCGTGCATTTATACAGAATTGGGTGAGATTATCAGTCTAAATAAAGATCTGATAATCCCCAATTCAGAGTTTTCGCAAGAAGATTCACATCAGTTGGTATCAGAGCAAAGCAAAATATCCTTGGTCGAGTTTCATCATTAGGGGTTTTGAGTTTTTGTTTAGAATTTATTTTCAAAATTATTGTATTAAAATTATGAATTCTTTCGTGTCTTATTCTAACTTTTTTTTGTTTGGTCTTTCTTAGTAGGAAGGTTGAATATAGAGTCCAAGGTCGTCGAAGTGTCCGAGAGTTAGAATACTTCGGTATTACTATCTGCCCTTACCTTTTTCAATCAAGTCAGGAAGACGTTGAAGGGTCTGAGCGTTAACAAGTATTATTGGCCTTCACCTCCTGGTCAGTTTTGTAGATCTAGGTAGCTTATACTGTTTATGTTCTTGCGATATTTTTGTTCAACTCATCTGAAAATTTATTGCATGCATATAATCTTACTTGTTTTCATTATCGTTCCTTGATTCCGTAGTCTTGAATTTTTCTTGATTCTTGATTACACGTATAAAAAAATTGTGTCATTTTCCATATATAATGTCATTTTCTTGATCCTTACGATCTTGAGTACCTTGAAGTTCATTCGAATCAAGAGGAAGTTGTCGCAGATTTCTTTTCCATGTTTTATATAGGCTTTAATAAGTCCAAAAACTTTTCGAAAATCAAAATAAAAGGGTTCAAATTTTGGGAGATTCAGATTGGAAATCAGGATTTGGAAAAATAGAAATTTGGGGCTTTTTGGTATTTTTCAGAAAGTTTGGAGGCTGTTTTGTAATTTTCAATTTTTTTGAAGATTACACGGCTGAAAATTGATAATTGTGAAAATTGAAAATTGTGAGATACCTTGTTAGGATTTTATTATTATAATAATTTTGTACAAAAATCACTTATAGTTGGTACGATAACTGCGAAAGGATGGGCCTTTCATAATCCGGAGCATCATCAAACTTTTGAAAAGTAGATTTGATGAGAGATCTACCAAATTCTGAAACTCTAAGTTATGCTGAAAAATTATAAGTAATGTTTGATGGCGTTACTTTTCACCCTCAATTATAAATGATAGTTGCGAAATACCTTGTTAGGATTTGATTATTATAATATTTTGTACAAAAATCAAGTATAGCCGGTACGATAACTGCGAAATGATGGGCCTTTCACAAGCTGGAACATTCTCGAAATTTCCAAAAAGTAGAATTAAGAGGCCCCTGACCTACCAACGTCTGAAACCCTAAGTTATACTGAAAATCCAAAATAAAGTTTGTTGGTGTTACCTTTCATTGTCCATCATAAATGATAACTGCGAAATACCTTGTTAGGATTTTATTATTATAATACTTTTGTACAAAAATCACTTATAGTCTGAACGAGAACTTCAAAATTATGAGTTTTTCATAAGCTGGAACATTCTCGAAACTTTTGAAAGTGGAATTAATTGAGAGGCCCATGACATACCAACGTCTGAAGCCCTAAATTATGCTGAAAATTCTAAACAAAGTTTGCTGGCATTACTTTTTACCGTCCATCATAAATGATAACTGCGAAATATCTTGTTAGGATTTGATTATTATAATACTCTTGCACAAAAATCACTTACAGTTGGTACGATAAGTTCGAAATGATGGGCCTTTTATAAACCGAAACATTCTCGAAACTTTCAAAAAGTTGATTTAATAGAGAGGCCCATGACCTACCAATATCTGAAACCCTAAGTTATGCTGAAAATTCTAAATAAAGTTTGTTGGTGTTACTTTTTACCGTCTATCATAAATGATAACTACGAAATATCTTGTTAGGATTTGATGATTATAATAATATTGTACAAAAATCACTTATAAACGGTATGATAACTGCAAAATAACGGGTCTTTCATAAGCCCGAACATTCTCGAAACCTTCGAAAAGTAGATTTAATTGAGAGGCCCATGACCTACCAACGTCTGAAACCCTAAGTTATGCTTAAATCCTAAATAAAGTCCTTTTGCGTTACATTTCACCGTCCATCAATCCAATTATTTTTTCCACCTAAAATTCATCGAGAAGTCAATTTCATAGTCATTCTTTAGATTACATCAATCGAAAACTCTTATATAAATTCCAATAGAACATAGGTACAACCCACTTTTTTTTAAAACATAGTTTTGGTCAATTGCTCTAATGTTAATTGTAGGTTATTATCAAAACCCTTGATTTGGAAGCTGTCAAGGATCCCTTCAAGGCTTCAACCCTATGCAACTCCACTAAACCAATGTATGCAAAATCAATTTTCAATTGCTTTAGTTCTATATTTTCAATTTTATTGAGTAATTTTTAAATTTTGGGGGTTCCTTCTCTCCTCATTCTTGAAGCCTCTGTTTCTCCAATTCAAGTAGAGGACTATCCATGGCTCCTCCAAATTAAGGCTGTCAAGGTAATAAATCGGTTCTATTTTGCATCAGAGTTGTCATCTTTAATTCCAGTTAGTTCGCGTGATAATTTTTTAAAATTCATTTCTTAAAATTGTCTGTAGATTATGATTCTAGAGTAGAAGAAACACCCGTGCGGTATCGTATACTGTGTGTTCTAGAAGAAGAAATTTTTCTTGAAGTTAATGGAGGTGGAGAAAAAGGGGTCTGTTTTATATCATGATTTGAGTTTACTCGAATGTGGGTTTGATGAGTGCAAGAATAGGCTGAGGGGACAGTTTAATCAGGTTCTAATGAAAATTCTGGAGGGGGAAAATGTTCGTGAACCTGTAAAGCCTTTACCTGCTTTGTGTTCAAACAGGAAGCCTGTGGATTTGTTTAAGCTGTTTTGGGTAGTCAGGAAATTAGGTGGATATGAATCGGCTTCGCGGCAGGATTTGTGGGATTTTGTGGCTGAGGAATGTGGGGTTGGATTTGGGGTAATGGCATCGGTGAAGTTTATTTACTCTAAGTATTTGTCTGAACTGGATCGCTGGTTGTGGCAGGGTGTGAGAGATGTGGAAATTTCAAATGGAGGCGGTGACAGGGTTGTTATGAATTTGGAGGAGAATTTGCAGGATTTAATGAAGGAGCTTGGCGATTCGGAGAATGGCTTGTGGAAGGAGAGGGTATCCGATGTGAAGGTTGTTTTATCGGAGATTGGTAACGGTGGAGATGGAAGTGATTCTAGGAAGAGCTCGGTGGATTGTAAATCCGGAAAAGACCTAAATGAAAATTTTGATAGTCTGGGGGAGCCATATATCAATGATGATGAACAGATTTACATTGACAGTGATAGTAATTTGGTAGTATCAATAAAGCAAGTGATCGAGGAAGTTATCAGTGGAGTTCAGGGATTTTCAGAAGGGAGAAGTTGTAAGGTCAAGGAAGAAGATTTTAATCTATCTTCTGATGATAGGGTTGCCCAAGTGAATGATACTCGCAAGAGGAAGCGAGAACATTCATCATGGGCCGACATGCTTAGTTGGGTTAAGGGCGCGGCTAAATGCTCGGATGATATTGGAATCGGTAGAATACCCGATACCTTGAAGTGGAAAGATCATGGTAATGAAGAGCTATGGGTCCAGGTTTTGTTGGCCCGGGAAGCACTGTCAATTAAAAGGCATGTCTATTTGTCAGTAGAGTTATCTCCCCAACAGGTATGCACATTTTTCCCATGCTTATGGAAGTACTATGTTCTGGATGTGATATAAGTTTATGCAAGATTACACAAACTGCGATTTTGAAAATATATATCCGTATATGCAAGCTATTAATTTTTTAGAACTGTGGTAGTGTTTGAATATATTCTGAATTACATTTCTTCAGTTTCTATTGACTTGTTTGAACATCATGCTACAAATATGTTGCAGAAAAATTGGAAGATGCATCCTTCCATGTATGAAGATGTCAGTAAAAACTTGTCTGTCGAAAAGTCACGAGCCAGTCTGAGGCTTCAACCGGTCAATTTAGCATCTTGTGACACGGATGTGATTCAATCTACACCCAAAGAATCACCTCTCAAGAGTGTTGATGTAGCCTCTGGTGACACAGTTAGAAGCGGTGTTCTGGACAAGCCAGCTGAGAAGAAACCCCGAGTTGGTCCTTGCTTTCAAGCAGAAGTTCCTGAATGGACCGGCGAAGTTTCTGAAAGTGATTCCAAATGGGTAGAGACTCGGATATGGACTTCTGAAGGCGGGAGAAACAAGCCTACCCTTGAATGTGTTCCTATTGGTAAGGGAAGACCAAGGACCTGTCGCTGTCTGTTTTCAGGTCACATAGAATGCATCCGGTTTCACATAGCCGAGAAGAGGCTAGAACTGAATCGTGAACTCAGGCAGGCATTTTGCAAGTGGAGGTTTCATCTCATGGGTGAGGAAGTCTCCCTTTCTTGGACAGTAGAAGAGGAGAAGAAATTCAAAAGGATGGTACAAGGCAACAACAGTACTTGGAATCAGTTTTGGCGCCATGCTTTCAAAATCTTCCCTTCGAAAACAAGGGAAGAGTTGGTTAGCTACTACTTCAACGTGTTCATCATCCGGCGCAGGAGTTACCAGAATCGGGTGAGTCCATTGGACATTGATAGCGATGATGACGAAAAAGAAGTAGGCACAGTAGGGATTTGGTTTGGCTGTAAAGCGGCGCAAGTGCCCGAGTGCAGTATGCCCGTCTGCGTGGAGAACAAGCAATGTTTCAAGTTAGAGTAATAGCCGAGAAGATTTTGAACAGATTCAAGCGTACATTAGTTGGAAACTAGAAGGATATCTTGATTGGTTGAAAAATGCTGAGGGAAGTTTAGGAGATATATGGTGTACATTGAATGCCATTGCTTTTTTTTCTTTTCATAATTAGGTCAAACCCAGAATTGTGAACATGTTTTCTTTGCCTTTCAATTCGGAAGCACAATTTTATTCAGGCATGGTAATATACCTAGGAGATTCTTGATGAAAAGCTTCAATTTATGCTTATTTATGAGAAAAGTGGTTTGGTAACCCCAATTTCCTTGAAAGTGCGGCCGGAAACTCAATCCCATAAGCCAATTTTGTCTGCTTTCAATTGTCGATTCCCAATCGGATAAGCGTTCCACTTAGTGCGACTAAGAGAAAATCCATAACTTTGAGGAGGGGGATTAGGGTTTACGAGTGGTGATCGAAAGAGAGAAGTTAATGTTGGGCGGGGAAGAAGGCGGTGGACGATGGTGACGGAATGCAGCGAAAAGAGGAAGAGAAGAAGGGCTGGTAGGCAAAGAGGGAGTTGCGGAGAGAAGGGAATTGAGGAGGCGCTTGATGGAGCAAACGAAAGCGTTTAGGCCAGCTTTAGGCATCTGAAGAACAAAAATCGGGCGACCCGGAACCCAAATACGAAACAACGGCTTTCAGCGTGTGGCTCGCTCAGAGAAGATGAAGAAGTCAAATCGGGTTTGTGGATTTGGGGGGATAGCGGCAAAAGAGTGTAGGAATTTGGGGATGGGTAAAACGGACATTTTGCATTTCATTCATTTTCTATCATTTAAATTTGATGGTTGTTTTGGTCTTTTTATATGAAGCCGGTGCAGATCGCTGTTAACCAACATTTCAAACAAGACCAAGGTTATATCAACACTAAAAAATTGAGGGTTAAATATGCACTTATAAAAAAAATTGGAGGTTATATTAGCACTTCTTATCTTATTTATTTATCAAATCATGTCTTTCGCTTGGTAGATATGCTTCAGCGTAGACCTGGCAATACATACCCGCAGGGGCGGAGCCAGAAATTTTTGAATGGGGTAACCACTAATATATAATAATAAAATTAATGTGATAAATTCAGTTAACCACTAATATATAACAAAGAACCAGGATCCAATTATTATGTTTAAACACACCAAAACGGTTTTGGTGGACTCCCTGGCTCACACACTTTAACAGCCTTCATGACATCATGCTTCTTGTACACAAAAACCAAATCCCTAACACTAATGAATTGATTGAATGACAATTTCTTTTCAAGATCCATTGGAAGCATTGTTTGAATTTGAAATCCAAACCCTAATGCAAAAGATCAATTCAAAATAAGCCAAAACAACAAAAATGCTCCCTCTATTTTTCTTTTATAAAGATTCAAGCTACTGGAATCAGGGGACTCTTGACAAATGACAAACTCAAATTCATTCTCAACTCTCAAGTCTCAACTAAAACAAAAAGTGCAGTACATATTGTCAAAGGCTCAAAGCTCCGGCCAACTCAAACATATAGATATAGAATGCCTTAACATTAATAAAGAGATTGATCATCAATAGAAAATGTGATGAGTCTGATGACCTTTCAAAGTTTCAATTTAACAGTTTACAGATTACAGTTATTTGACCATCAACAGAAACATTCAGTCATCACTCATCACATAACTACATAAGAATTAAGAAGCCCTAAACCCAGAAATTATCTAGCAAAGAATACTGAGATGTGTAGCCAAAGTTGAACTGAATCTACCTTCTCTTTACTCCCAGTACTTCCAACTACATAACAAACAGAGGGCGGAGGAGTCGGGGAACTGGCGGACGGCGGAGGCGGAGCAATCGGTGCGGCGGAGCAATCACCGTGGCGGAGCAATCTGTTCTTGACTGAATCGACGAACAGATGAAGTACGTTTGCTTAGGGTTCAATTCCTCATCTTGGGCCCAATCGGCCCTTTATTTTTTTTCGCTGAAGGAAAGTTAAACGACGTCGTTCGTCTAAATAAACCGACGTCGTTTTGAGACGGTCTGAAACAAAAAAAAAAGACGAAAATCCTTCGTCTTCTTCACTGTGCCAGGACGAAACAGAGCAGCCGGCGGAGCCCTTCCCCTGCCTCACCATCGCCACCGCCGGAGATGGGGTAACCACTCCATAAAAACCCCTTATTTTTTTTTCGAATGGGGCAACCATGGTTACCCCATGCCTCTGAATAGCTCCGCCCCTGTGCGCCGGTGTTGAGGATGCCTAATTTCCAGGAAGCTTTTGTCATAGAGACAGACGTATGTGATGACGGAATCGGAGCACTGCTAATGCAGGAGCAGAGGCCAATTGCATATTTAAGTAAAGCTTTTTGTCTAAGAAACAAGGGTCTCTCAACGTATGAAAAAGAATTGTTAGCATTGGTTATGGTTGTGGATAAGTGGCGGCATTATTTGGTGGGGAATCATTTTATCATTCGAATTGATCACAGAAGCCTCAAGTGTTTGATTGAGCAGAAGTTAACCAACGCATTGCAACATAAGTGGGTAACAAAACCGCGGGGAATTGATTTTGAAATTCAGTTTAAACCCGGGAGCACTAATAAGGCTGCTGATGCTTTATCACGAAGGCCGAAGGAGATTTCGAATCACTGATCGAAATGGGAACTTTCATCCTAATTATCCACCTTCCATTCACACTTCTCTCCAGTTCACCTATTTCCAATTAAGCTATGTTTTCCGACACTTCCCAAGCTCTTTCTTCTGCTAATCAGATTCTTTTCACATCTATCTCTTACATTTTGGGAGCATGCCTTTCATACGGCGGTCTACTTGAATACTAGAACTATAACTCCTCTTCTTGATTACAAATCACCTTATGCTTGTCTGCATCACCATCAACCGGATTATAATTTTTTAAAATCATTTGGTTGTCTGTACTTTCCCTATCTTTGTCCCTACAATAGTAGCAAGTTGGAATTTCGTTCTGTGGCTTGCATCTTTCTAGGGTATAGTGTTAAACATAAAGGCTATTTGTGTTATCATGTACCATCCTCTAAAACTTATATTTCTCCACATGTTGTTTTTGACGAATCTTCTTTTCCCTTTCCCGAGCATAGATCTCAATTGGGTCAGTCAGATTCGTCGAATGTCGAGCTTTCCCTGCTGCCGCTTCAGGAGGCGGTGTCGCCTTCTTCCCCAGCCAGTCCACCGGCAGCGGCTTCTGTCCACCCGACGCTGTCTTCTCCTTCTGGCCTCACTCCACCATCTCCTCCAGTTGTGCCACCTTCCCCATCACCAGTTTCTCAACCGGTCGTTCCATATCAACAAGCTCCCTCGTATTTTCGCCCATCCCGTAATTCTAAACACGGTATGGTCACTCGAGCCTCCACTAATTCCCTTAAACCCAAAGCCTATACAGCTACCAAACACCCCATCACATGTGATTTCTCTAACTTTGAACACAAAACATTTCTCTAAGCCAAAAAGAACCCTAATTGGCAACATGCTATGCAACTAGAGTTTGATGCTTTAATTGCTAATGAGACTTGGGAGTTAGTTCCTTGGCCCCCTGCTTCTAATACTGTTAGATGTAAATGGGTTTTTAGGATAAAAAATAAGGCAGATGGATCCATTGACAGGTACAAGGCTCGTTTGGTGGCCAAGGGCTACAATTAAGAGGAGAACGTCGACTACTTCGACACTTTTAGCCCTGTCATTAAGCTGACCACGATTCGGGTGGTGCTAAGCATTGCAGTCACTCGCAATTGGCCTCTTCGGCAGGTGGATATTAATAATGCCTTCCTCAACGGTGATTTGGCTGAAACGGTATACATGGAGCAGGTACCCGATTTTATCTCACCTAATCGACCATCACATGTTTGAAGACTTAAAAAGGCTCTCTCTGGCCTTAAACAAGCTCAGCCTTCCTGGTTTCAGAAACTCAATCAGGCTTTAATTCACCATGGCTTTAGGCAGTGTATCTCTGACTGCTCCTTGTTTATCAAACATCATGGTTTCGATGTTGTGTATGTGTTTGTTTATGTGGACGATCTTATTATCACTGGTTCCAACTCGTCCTTCATTGATGACATCGTCAAGTATCTCAACTCGGTCTTCTCTCTGAAGGACTTGGGAGCTCTCAATTTCTTCTTGGGCATTGAAGTTCATTGCACTGATTCAGGTCTTCTGCTTTCTCAACTGAAATACATTTTGGACCTTCTTGATCGTAGTAAGATGATGGGTGCCAAACCAATTGCCTCACCTTCCGTCCCTAGCTCTCAGCTTCTTTCAGGCGGTGATTCTTTCTTTGATGTACATCTTTATCGCAGTATTGTAGGAGCTCTCCAATATGCCACCATCACCCGTCCTGAGATATCTTACTCCGTCAATAGAGTTTGTCAGTTCATGCACAAGCCATCTGATCATCACTGGGCTGCGGTAAAAAAGATCCTTTGCTACCTCAAAGGCTCCCTTAATAGCGGTCTCTTCTTCCGTCCTGCTAGTGCCTCTCTGCTTGTCTGCTTCACGGACGCTAGTTGGGCTTCTGACCCTGAGGATTGTCGTTCGCAACACGGTTTTTCTATTTTGGTGGAAACTTAGTGAGCTGGTCTTCCCGCAAGCGAAATATGGTTGCTCGCTCCAGCACTGAAGCTGAGTATCGGGCCATTGCTTTTGCTTCAGCTGAACTCATCTGGCTTCAATAGCTCCTTAAGGAAATGGCTGCTTCATCTCCTGGTCCACCAATTCTCTTTTGTGACAATCTTAGTGCCACCTTTCTCACAACAAATCTGGTCTTTCATCAGCGATCCAAGCACATCAATATTGACTACCATTTTGTCCGAGAGCAAGTTCAAGCAGGAGATTTGATTGTTCGCCATGTCAACTCCGCTGATCAAATCGCCGACATCTTCACCAAAGCCGTTGGCACCTCTCGGTTTCAAAATTTGCAATCCAAGCTTCTCGTTCGTGCTCGATCGTGAGCTTGTGGGAGGGTATTAAGCTATTTACTTTGTCAATATTATGTTGTAACTGATATCCTAGTCAGTATTTTGTTGTAATCTGTAGGAGTTAGTTTAGGAATTTTGTTGTAACTCTCTTATATAAAGTTTACTCATCGTCAATGAGAAAGATAACCTTTTCCCATAATTATTAAACTCTTTACACATCCTAAATCAGATGAAAGATTAAACCAGGTTCTGGAGGGTTATCTGCGGTGTTTTTGTGGAGACAAATTGGGGGCTTGGACATAATGGTTGTGTGCCACGGAATGGTGGCAAAACACCTCTTATCATTCTGGTATTCGAATGACTCCTCACGAAAATTTGTACGGCGTGAAATCTTCTTTAGGTACATTCATTCGGGGATGCTATAATTCCTGTTGCGGCTGATATGTTGCAACAAAGAGAAACAATAAATCAATTACTGAAGAATCATTTGCAGCAAGCTCAGGCAAGAATGAAACAGTTTGCCGATAATAGAAGATCTGAAAGACTTTTGTAAGTTGGGGATATGGTGTTTTTGAAACTGCAGAAATACAGGCAAAAATCTGTTGCTTTGAGGGAGAGTACTAAATTGGATATAAATATTTTGGACCATATCGGGTAATTAAGAAGGTAGGAGAAGTTGCGTACAATGGAGTTACCAAACACAAGTCGAGTTCATCCTGTGTTTCATGTCTCATTGTTAAAGAAATATGTAGGAACTCCCTCTGTCCAGGGAACTGAAATACCTGATGAAGATTATAACGAATTACTGGTATTGTAACCATTCAAAGTACGGCAAAGGAGGATACAACAAGGGGGTTCTGAGCAGATTATTCAATGGCTTATTCAATGGGAGGAGTACTCAAAAATCAGTTTCCTCACTTTCGAGCTTGAGGCCAAGCTCGGGTTTAAGTGGGGTGGTTTGTTATGATCTGAAAGGGTAAGATGGTCTTTTACTTCTAATTGGTACAGCTGCAACTTGAATGCCCAACTTCATTGTTCTTTCAGCGGCAGCGGTTGGTTCGTAATGGATTGGGTTAGAGAATTCAACAATTATCAAGTCAAGCGATGATCGATTCCATTAGATGTGTATATTAGCTACAGGTGAGAGAAGAAATAGATATCGTTGAGATCATTGATCATTCTTGTGAATTGAGCTCTAATTTTAGCTTCTTCTTTTTCTCTACTAAATTAGTATTTAGTTTGTAATTTTTCCTTTGAAATCATCGATCGTTACACCAAACCCAAAATCCAAAATCTAGGCCCAGGAGTCCCTAGCCCAATAACAGCAACAACATTCGTGCCTGACATGCTTTCAACCGTTTTCAGAGAGATCCAGTGATGTGATGTATCTAACTCCAAACCGAGCCCCACACGCTTGCCTCCAATATCCGCTAAATTATTAATCACTTTATTTACGTTAATTGGTGACATCGCATGGTACTTATTTGGGATTTCCCTCGAAAATTGGCCAGAATAAATCTGATATCTTTCAAAACCTGAAGGATAGAATCAGACAGAAAATAGATGGATGGAATGAACGAAACTTCTCAAGGGCAGGAAAGGAGATTCTAATAAATTCTGTTCTACAAGCCATGCCGAGCTACGTCATGAGCTGCTTTAGTATCCCGGATACCATCTTAGATCATATTCGGGGTATGATAAGTAGTTTTTGGTGGGGCGGAA
>JAUOBV010219120.1:0-11758 GCA_032360425.1 Rubia occidens
ATAAATGGAAAATTTTGTTTGTTATCCCAAGCATTTTATCTACCTCATACCAAATCTGAGTCATGAAAGAGCAATCATTGAAAAAGTGTTTTAATGCATCTGAGTTATCACAAAACAAGCATTTTGAAGGCAAATGGAAACCCATAAAAGTAAGAACATCTGGGAATGGTAAGAAAGCATTGAAAAGTTTCCACATAAATATTGACACTTTCTTCTGAATTCTGAAATTCCAGAGTTTAGGAAGATTAGCTGATGTACCTCTTTCTTCCTGAAGAATCTTATAAGCTGAACTGAAATTGAAATGGCCTTTAGAATTAGGTGTCTAGATCAACCTATCTTCTCAATGCTCATCGAGTTTGTTTTCCTGTAAAAAATACAGATATCAGGTTGTAACAAAGGAAAGATAGAAATAGAGAACATATGCTTATTTAGGATAAACTGTCTGACAGAACTGTCCAAAGGAATGTCAGTGACTTCCTGATTGCATTTATCTATGAGGGGACCTCTGCCGGTCCAATTAGCAGACCAGTTTATCATCTTTGATAATATTTTTTTACATATTTATCATTGGAAAGGTTAGAATTATTCCAAAAAAATTTAAAAAATTGGACGTATTCAGATATTGCTTTCCCTCCATTATTTTTCATAATTAAATAATTTTAGATAATTCAAAATATTTAATAAACCAAACTTATTCTATGAATTGGAGAATATTTTCAGAAGTAATGAAACACTGAGAACAGTTTCTATTCAATCCTTTTTGGGTTTTATTTTAATCTAATAAATAGGAAGTCTAAAATTAAAAATAAAGAAGTAAGAGAACGCATTCAGCAAATGCGTCCTCTCCACTTTTTTTATTTTAATTACCAGAAATTTGAGGGCACACATTCAACAAAAAGGAAAAGGAAATAAACAAACAACAAAAAATCTCCAGTTTTGGTTTTATTTTGATTATCAGAAATTTGAGGACACATATTCAGCGAAAAGGAAAAGGAAATAATAAAAAAATCCTCTCCAGTTTTGGTTTTATTTTAATTTCCAAAAATTTGAGGACACACATTTAGCAAAAAGGAAAAGTAAATAAAAGAAATGCGTCCTCTTTATTCCTTTTTTCATTTCTTTTCCTACCATCACTTGCAGCCTATAAAAAGAGGAAAAAAAGTAGAGGACGCATTCCCTGTTTGTTTTCGGGTTTAAATTTCACCCTATTTGCATCCGGATTAGCGATTTTCACCCCCCGAAAAAAAAAACCCGAGCTTGAATGTAATGAAGGGTTTATCCGAGGCAAAAGTTGATAATTTATGTGAAGCTTCTGAGAAGACAATGACCAATGGCTTGGATTTAACTGACCTTATGAGTTGCTTTACATTTTTTCTAGTTTGGCAGATTTCATATATCTTTGCACTACAAAAGAACAGAACTTCTATATCAACTTTTTGTCATAAAAAAATCGAGATAGATAGTGGTGGAGTACAAAAATCCCCTTTTTATAGCAATTCAAAATAGTGGTAAAAGATTTATTTTTTTTACCTTGCTTTTTAAAAAGAACGAGGTAAAAAGTTATTTAATCGAAACAAGGACCGACAGTAGTGTGACGTTGGTTGGGAGGTATAATGAATGATGATGATGATTAAAACCGACTTCAGTAAAATTGAATACACAAGCGACATTGGTCTATATAAATACACTTCGGTCGGCCAACTCGAATGCGTGAGTGACGTCAGTCATTTTCATCGGTAATGTCGGGCATTGTCTTCGACGACGTCGATCTTACATAAAATTGACTGATTTCGATCGTATGGACATGCAGTGTTCGCCTGCACGATCACTAGAGGAGGATGGCTCATTAAAGACACCATTTAGAAGGAAATTCTGTCTAATTTTGGAAGAACCGCCTTTAATAAAGATCCGAGAGGAAGTTCCGAGTTCGGAACTCCCTCCCAGGTCATACTGGAAGGTTCGAAGTCACTTTTTAATTGATCAAAGGTGGATCTTGAAGAACCGCCTTTAATTGGCATCAATTAAAGGCGATTATTTTGAAGAATCACCTTTAATTGGGTGTCTTTGTTCAGCCTTTTAACTCAATATATATATAATGTAAACCCTTTATCCCCTTAGTATTTTTATTTAGAATCCAAACCCATTAGAGTTTTCTCTGTTCATTTTCACCCCCATTGCCTCACTCCCTCCCCTCACAGATGCGTACCTCCACACAGTACTCCCTCCACCACCGTCTCCCTCAAGCATTCACCGCCTTCATCTCAATCCTCCACCACCACCCTCCGACCACTTCCAACTCTCGCCTCTCTGCAGCCTTCACCCTTACTCTTCTACCACCACCCCTCTGTCCTGCATGAAAACCTCACTCTCCCTCCTCCTGAAACCCTCACACTCCACCGCCTGAAACTTGTGTCGAGCTGCCTCGGCTCCTCGTGATTCTGCCACATCTCAACGCTCCACTGTGAATCCCTTCACGAAACACCACCGTGCCGCCTTTGTTCCTCACACCTCCGCCGTGCCTCGACGCACCACCGTGAAGCCCGCCGCGATGCACCACCATGAAGATTCCACCACGAATGACCCCCGTACCGGAGAACTCTCCACTGTGCCGGAGAATCGGTGAATTTGTACTTTTGATTGTTTTAAATGTTAATCTATTTTTTGAGAGTGTAGATCTGTATTTTTTGTGTAAATCTGTAATTTTTGTTTCAATTTGAGAGTGGATCTGTATTTTTTGTTTTTAGTGTCGCCGAAAACCCAAGTTTTCGGCGGCTTTTTTTTTGGGAAATTAGAAACAGGTTCTGAATTCATAAATTTTTAATTCCGTGTTCGTAACAATTGGAAGGCGGTTTTTCCAGAACGTTCAAAAGTGGAAAATAACTGCATTTCAAGAGTGCATTTAATAGGAAGTTACTCAATGTGACTTTGATCGATGACGATCGAAGTCATTACTAGATAAGTCACCTACAAAGTGACTTCTCCGGGCCGATAAAACCACCTTTAATGACCTATATTCCACTAGTGGATGTCAGTGATTTAGATCAGCGGTGTCAGTATTATCGTATTTTAGGCTCGATTGCATGGTTAATTAATATTCCAAGCCTCAAATATTACAGAAATGTCACACTATTTAAATGTTCAATTTATGTGAAATCGAAGCACTTGACAAAACCACCACTTCAATAATATAGTACAAACTTATAATAAAAACTATTAGTTTAATATACAAGACCGTGATACAAATTATTAATAATATTTAATTTCTATGTCATAATCTCTTTACAATGTTAACAATAGTAAATGATAAGTCCATTCATCTATACTTCAAAAGTTCATTGATAATTCTCCTTGTCCTATCACTATAATTGCACACAAATCATAGTTTATGTTAGAAATGGGCAGTACCCAAATGAAGTATAAACCAAATAATCATACTAATACAAGAATAATAATTGGTGAAAGTTACCATTATTTTCCTCATTCGAGTTGAGGTGGTTCAGCAAACTCAATTTTGGTGCATTCTCTGATCTGTCATATAACATTGTCCACTAATGTTAGACATAGCATAAATTGGCCATCTAAAGCGAAGGAACATGATTTCATCTTATACTATGTTTTTGTGAAAATGACATTCTTGCTTAGATCAAACTTATTTTGTGCCTAATACTTCTCATTGGTTATGCATAACATTATTTCAAAAAAATTACATTATACACTAGATAACATTTAACACAATCAAATATGTTCAGGAAGACATTCAATATTTCATTCATACATAAAAAAAAACTAAGAAATCAATCAAAAGAAATGAAATTTGAACATGTAATGGATGAAAACAGCCTCATTTTGCATCGTTATATGCTCCATCCTTTAGTACTTGTAGTTGCTTGAATCCAATTGTCTAATATGGCTTGAATAGAAAGTTGGGAGAATAATTTGGGTGGGAGAATTGAAGGAGATAGGAGATAAAGCATTTTTAGATTGGAAATGAGTTGATATAGGAAAATGTTGGTATTTTAGAAGATTTGGGGCGCCCAAATTTTTGTTTTCCCACTAATAATAATGTGAGTGCTTAAAATTTTGTTTCCAACTAAACTTTTGGGGAATAACCGAAAAGGAATCGACGTCGGTCGTGATGTTAATAACTTAGAGTTCTTATGCAGCCCATGACAGCCCAGGAACGTCATATAGCTCAATAAGGTTGTTCAAGCCAAAGTTGATTAAATGTTGGAATCATATCGATTCAACCAAGATCGATGGTGATGTCGGTCTCTCTGGGTTTTCATCAGGCTCATGACATCATATGGCCCAATAAGGTTGTTCTAGCCAACATCAGTGATATTTCGGTAGGATGTCAGTTCTAGAAATATATGTTGCAATGTCACACTAGTAGTCTTGTCAGGTTGATCATTGGTTGACTTCTTCCACAAATTTAGCTAGATGTTCAATGGTTCGACCTTTGTACTTGTTAGGTCGATCCATAGTTTGGAAAAGGCGGTGAGGCGCCTCCATGGCGGTGAGGCGGGGCGAGGCTGAACTCCGGGCGCCTCAAGACCCCTTGAGGTGGAAGACTACCCGTGGCGGCCGCCGTGGCTCCGCCACATCCGCCTTTCGGTGTGGCGGCGCCTTGCGCCATGGCGCCGCCTCGGGGCTTTCTCCTTTTTTTCTTCAATTTTGACTGCTGCTAGGGTTAGCCGGAGAAGGTGAGTAGGTGACGGGTCGACCAGAAATGTGGGCGACGAACATTTCCTTATTTTTACATTCCGGTCCCCAAAATTATAGGACATTTTATTAAACAAACCACGAATAAAGAATGAATGTGTTTTCAAACCCAAATTTTAAAGCCCCTATTTAATATTTTCATTAACTATAATTTACCCTTGGCTTTTAACTTTCGTCTTTTTAATTCTAATAATTTAATATTCTATAAAGGCAAAGTTTTGAGAAAGACCATCTTTTCATAAACTTATGGGAAAATGAGATTTAATTAGAATAATAAAATATAAAAGGTCTTAGTTGCAATATTAAAATTTATTATTGTAGTAGTTATAAAGTTTATAACCCGATTTATGCAACCCGAAAATTTTATTGTATATAATTATATTGTATATAAATTATATTGGATGAAAAGAATACTCAATTTGTCAAGAAAGTTTCAATATTTGCTAGATTTTCAAGAAAGTTACAATCTTTTTAAATTTTTATGTATTAATTATGATGTTTTATCATACTTGAAGTTAGAAAATGGCATCGGATGGGACAAAAAAAATACTCAAATGATATTTTCAATTCTAATTTCATGTTTACGGTTGGAAGTTGGAACTTAAATGATATTTAAAAACAATATATTTTTAATTCTAGTTTTATATGAGATGATATTTTTACATTTCAAGAAATATATTTATTTTTAAAATAATATCTGTGAAACTACCCAAGGCTTCCGCGGAAGCCTCGCCGAACCGCCGAACCGCCGCGACTTTTTGAGTTTCACCGCCACGAACCGCCACGCGTCATTCCGAACTATGGGCGAGATGGGAGAGAGGGGAGGTTTCAATGCATTTTTTTAGTTCGGTTTACTTCAACAAAAATAAACTCAAAAGAACAATGCCTCAAATCAGTTAATCGAGTTCTAGCCTATTCAATTATGTTAAATTGGGCTGACCTTGTTAAAATCTAAAATCGTCCCGAATATTTGAAGAATCAAAACAATGAATTAGATATTTGGTTTTCAGAAAGAAAATTGAACAGGATTGAACTATTTGAATTACCTTTAACTTAATGAAAACAATTCACACACAAAAAAATAGAGCCTGAAGCTGGTCAAGTTAAGAGCTGGAGCTGGAGCTGAAACCGAGCTAGAGTACTGACACTGCAATCCGCGTCATCCCTACTTGTCATGCCTGACGTGGAATCATAGGAATTGGAATGAGATGAAACAAGCGGATGCTCGTCGTGTTAGGGTGTGAATGTATGAGGTGTAAAGAGTCTACACATTCAGTCATTCACACATCATAAAATATTTATCTGACTCATCATTATAGGAGATTGATTGCAATAGATAGCCTTGTAAATTTGCACCCTTTCCTCTTTGGGTTGTCCCAGATAAATTTACACTTTTCCTATTTTAGTAAAGATTCATAAGCAGAAAGATCAACTTATCCCCTTCACAAAGTTTTAAAAAAAATGGGGGGAAGCAAAAGAAAAGGAAAATTCTGCAACTCTTTCTTCACTCCATCTTGGGTTTGCATCCATTCTTCATCTCCCCCTCCTACAATTCCTTTCTTTCACCCATGGCAAATAAAAAAAGGCAGAATCAACCGCAACTCCCCCCTTCATCCTCCTCCTCAAATTCAAAATCATCGAATTATCTCTTTCATCGTTCTCCACAGATCCAAATGCATCAAACTCGCCCTTATCTTCTTCAACCTCATCAATCATCAAACAAGAGATCCATTGATGAGTTTTCTTCGACAAAGAGGGCAAAAGAGTGGCTCGACATCAATTCCCTCTTCTATTTTTTTGTGATTCAATTTATTGAATTGCTAAGTGAATTTCTTTAATTCGAAACTGGAAGAGGGGGAGATTTGTAAATTAGGAATTAGAGGTTGCAAGTGGGGGTTGTGGGTGGCGGGTGTAGGTGGTGGCGGAGGTGACGATGAAATTAAGCAAGGGCAGGTGGTGCACATATGCTGATGGAGTTAAGCAAAGGGAGATAGGCTTGTTTTACCCAGATTGAAATTTGAGGTTCACTCTCTTTGCAAATACAAGTGAGACAAATGAAGTATAAAATGTGAAGTTTTAGGTGAAGATGAAACTTATAAGTGAGAGGTTTGCATACATGGTACTTTTACATATCGGCCCAACTAAACCCAAGAACAGGGCATGCCAGAACCCACTGTAATCGCACAGGGAGGGTCAGTATTGTTGTACGCGCTTTTGTTGCACGCCTCAATTCCGTGCCTTAATATTGTGAACACGTACAGTCCAGTTTCCTTCTACATTTTATGTGAGTATATAAAATTTTCAAACTCATTTACTTACATTTTTTGTTCATTATCATTTATTTATTTAATATCAAAATTTTGCACAAAATATTTTTTAATAGAGAAAATCTCAGGAAAGGCGGCATTTCCATAACTTGTGGACAATTCACATTGGTTTTTACCCTGAATATTCTAATTTTTTAATAAAATTTAAATATTTTATTTTAAAAGTTAAAACAAGTAATAATATGTATTTGAATGTGAAAATACAAAAATATATAATTTAAAAATATTTTTAAGAATTTCTAAATTTAGTGTGTAATTTAACAAGTACAATATATAAGTTTAAAAAAAAGTGGATAGACTGCTTGCTAGGAGACCCACTCTTTTAAATATATTTTCCATGAATATTATTTTATTAATCGAACATTAAATTATATTTCGATTTATATGCTAATAAAAAATTGATCTGATCTCGAATTTGTTTGAAACTTTTGTGTCTCCTCTCATCCTAGCATATCCAGTCCCTCCTTCTTAGTATAAGTTGCACAATTTTTGATCAAGTTTTTCATTTCATTTTGAGGCGAAAGACGTGAAAATATTTTACATACAAAATAAGTTCAAAACCAAAATTTATAAATCAAAGAAGGGCCTAAAATTTTGTTTTCGCCTAGGCCCTCAAATGGATTTGGACCGCCCCTGCCCAAGAGAATAATGAAGTGAACATAAGACTCAAGACACCTCGCCCATGATCAGACAAGTAATAAGCACGACATGACACGATATGAAGACTCGGCTACGATGATCGAAAATAGCTCGTTCCATGATCAAAGATGCCGCAAATATAGCGGATCCAAATGAGAGTAAGAATACAGACATAATCAGAGCTACGATCCCACGTGTAACAAAGATTATAAATAAGAGTGAACACAACAATATCTGTATGCTCTCAAAATCAAAAGTTAACATATTATGAAACAGTATACTAACTTAAGCAGCAAAGCTTATTCCCCTCAGAATCAATCTTGGGAATTATTGCAAGAACCAAAGAGGATGGGAACTTGCACACACTATTTTTGGATGGTCTCACTATTCATAAACACTCAACTAAACCATTGGCCATTAATTTTCTCGTTGCACTTGTGATCGAAGTGTTTTGAAATATGAAATACCTCACATTGAAATTGGTCGTGTATTAGTTTAATAAATTACCTCCAATAAAACAATTGATTGTAGGATGAAACTCCATTAAAGTCATGTTCTCCTAAGTAAGGATGACAGTGGGGAAAATTTCGGTGGAGGTCCACCGCACATTTGTCTTAATAGGGCATGCATGAAGGTAATTTTGATGGGAGTGAGGGCAGATATGGAAGTGAAAATGATATGTGTCATTGGTAGTGGGTCGGGCATTGATATTAGTTCACACCCTCTCCGCCCCCATTAGACCCGCTATATATAAATACATTTATGACTCCAACTTTAGGCTGAAAGTGCCAATATAACTCTGCAATCTTAGAAAGTACTAATTTAACCCTAACTAATTATTGTAGATATGTGTCAATCTAACCTTAACTTTCAAAAAAATTGTGTCGATATAGCCAAACTCCCTAATTTCGACATTGAACATATGAATTCAGGTAAGACTAGGAAATGAAATGACAAAAATACCCATTATGACAACCAATCTTTCTTCTTCAAAACTCTACCACTGTCGCCGTCGTTGTGCTCCGCCACCACTGATATGCTCTGCTGTTGTCTTCTCCAGTAGAAACCTTGTCGTGAAGACGCCACCCTCTCCCCTCCCCTTCGCTGATGCCACCCTCCTCCATCTCTCCTCCCTTCGCGGCTCCTCTCTCTCCCCTCTCCTCCCTTCCACCACCTATCTCCACCACCTCACCATCCCAACCCATCTCAACCACTCGTCCACCACCCCATCTACCCTCGTCCACCCCATCCACCTATGCCTACCCACGTTAACCAAGCTCCACCACCGCCATTCTTGAAATCACCAGCGTGTAGGTTTGTAGTTCAGGAGGATTTTTTTAGAGTTAGCAGCATGTGCTCGAGAAGTGGGTCGC
Source organism: Rubia occidens (assembly GCA_032360425.1). Classification (NCBI taxonomy): domain Eukaryota; kingdom Viridiplantae; phylum Streptophyta; class Magnoliopsida; order Gentianales; family Rubiaceae; genus Rubia; species Rubia occidens. Next base: position 9,062 of record JAUOBV010219120.1, read on the forward strand.
AGGAACTGGATGCAAAAATGGAACAACTGGCCGGAGCTTGTAATTGAAGTCAACATAGGGAACAAAAAATACTCTTCCAGTCGTATTTCTTCTGGATTTCTTGAAAGGGAAGAAGGATGGAAAACGGATGGTGACGGTGTAGGAGGCAGCGGATCTGGTGGCGGAGAATACGGTGGCGGGAGCTTATAATGGAGCGGGGGGATTCGCGGTGGCAGAGGAGACAATTTGCCCTTTTATGTTCTTCTTCGTTTTCCCACTGTTTCTCTTCTTCTCTGATTTGCCCTTTTCTCGATTCACATGTTGCTCCGCCAACGGCAAAGGTGGTGGCGGCGGCAGCAGAGGAGGTGGAGTTACAGCCGGAGTTCGATGGGAGGGAGGGAGTTTATCGGCGACGGGGAGATTGGGTGGTAGTGGGGTGGTGGGGTGGGAAAAAAAAAGAAAAAGAACGACAAAATCAATCTGACACATGAGGGTTTTCATTTTTTAATTCTTTTTAAATGAAGGAAAAACTGACTATTTTCCAAAATTTGGCTTTCAGAAAATTGACTAAAAGTCAGCGGAGTCAAAGGTTAGATTGACACTTTCTGAGATCGCAGGGTTATATTGGCACTTTCAGCATAAAGTTAGGGTCATTTTAGCAATTAACTCTTTAATATATCATAAATTATTATTTATCCATATTGTACATATCTTATATATATAATTGGGATCATGTAAGAACACCCACTTATATGAAAATAAATCTGAGCTATTGAAAAAGTATAAATCAATGATTGAGATTACATTGAACGAGTTGAGAATTACGATCTCGAACCTATACTCTTTTAATTGTGTTCAAAAGCGATATTACTACGTCGAAGCTATACTCTTTTATTTTTTATTTGAATATTCGATTGCATACATGGTTACAGTACGTAAGTACTAGTAGACAAATGAATTATTTTCTTGAATTCAACTTGTTCAATTGGACTCTGAGTTCAGATATATACATTGTTATTTGTCAGTCAAACCAACCAAGCTTACCTACCAAATGCCAAATTTTCTCAATTTATCACAATTTCTTTTTTATCAAGTTACTTTTGCTACCTAGGATTGCAATTTATACGCATTTCAACGGAAGTTTAAAGTGCTTCAATTGTAGTATGTAGGTGTTTCTTTCATAACTTGGGCATGATATGAAAAGAGATTGATAAATAAATAACCTCAAGGTGCTTTAATTACAATCCATGGGTGCTTCAATTAGTTCTTGTAAGTACTTCAATTAGTTCTTGTAAGTGCTTCAAATGTATTCCCTAGGTGTTTTTTATTTTAAAACTTGGATGTGATATGAAAATAACTTTTAAAATATTAAATTTAAAATGTTCAAAGTATAATTTATACGTGTTTCAATAAAAGCTTGAAAGTGCTTTAATTGTAGTATATAGGTTTTTCTTTCATAACTTGAGAGTGATACGAAAAGAGTTTGAAAAATAAATAACTTCACGGTGCTTTAATTACAATATGTGGGTGCTTCAATTAGTGTTTGTAAGTGCTTTAAATGTAACCCGTAGGTGTTTTTTATTTTAAAACTTGGATGTGTACGAAAATAACTTGAAAATATTAAATTTAAAGTGCTTAAATTAGAATTTGTACGTGTTTCAACAAAATCTTGAAAGTGCTTTAATTGTAATATGGAAGTGTTTCTTTCATAATTTGGGCGTGATACGAAAAGAGCTTGAAAAATAAATAACTTCAAGGTTCTTTAATTACAATATGTGGGTGTTTCAATTAGTACTTGTAAGTACTTCAAGTGTATCACATGCGTGTTTTTTATTTTAGAACTTGGATGTTATACGAAAATAACTTGAAAAGTATTAAATTTAAAGTGTTTAAAGTACAATTTGTATGTGTTTCAACAAAAACTTGAAAGTGCTTCAATAGTAGTACGTAGGTGCTTTTTCATAATTTGGGCGTGATGCTTGAAAATTAATAACTTCAGGTGCTTCAATTACAATCTGTGGCATGTGGGTGTTTCAATTACAATATGTGGCCTGTGGGTGCTTCAATTAATAACACACCATGTACGCGACTTACTCTCTACAACCCGGTGTTCCCTGTTCATCTTCGAACTCCACCTAGATATTGTCTCCACCAATTCCGGCTTAGGCTAAAATCTCATTTCCAAATCAATTTCCCCCGTCGCTAGAACATAATTTGGAAGCATTGGTCATACCCGACTTTTTCAGGACCTCCATAATCCCTGAAGAATGCCCTGGTATTAGGACTCCACACTTGATGGAATGTAGTGGGGACATTATTCGTGTACACCAGCGACTGATCATCATCCCCTGGATTCGAATCAGTTGATAAGGAATGACCATCTTCGCTGTCTGCCTCACATTCCCCAACCTCAGGATCCTCGACATCCTTATCAGAATGGTCTACAACAAGGTCACCACCATCAGCGAACCCATGCTCGCCAATTTCACCTACATAATCATCGTCGAAGACATTGAATCCTTCATGATAACCACCATGTAGCCCAGCACTTGTGGACGACTGAGAGAAGCCTGCCTGGACATATGCAACAGGTTCACTCGACTGAACCATATCACGAGATTCTCCAACAGTTGGGTAATGACCGGGAGTACGAAAATGAGGACATGTTGTTGAGGACTAGTTCGCAACATTGCTCAACAACGACATGAACGGGCCCGG
>JAUOBV010219228.1:0-11758 GCA_032360425.1 Rubia occidens
ATAAATGAAATATAGAAAGAAATTATGATTGATTCATTAATGTCTAACATAAACATAGGTCAACATACATACTTGGAAAGATAGTGAAGAATATCATACTCGAACTAATATTTGTTCGGTTTTTACCTTGCACTCCAACCATAACTACTCCTTGTATTGTTTAGGCACATCATGCCAATTATCAAAATGGATGTCTATCCTTTTCCTATCGATCTTCCCTACCCAACTAGACCACTTGGCACGTTCTTCCGACAAGCAATGACCTATTTTATTGAAAACCAACGTCGTGAATTCTTTCCTAGTCATTCTCCTTTCTAGAGTTCTACAATGTACCTTGGCAATTGTAACAACATCTGATCCCTCCCCATCCTCATCAATTTTTGCCTCGCTATTCCCACCTTGCGACGATAAATGTTCATCACGAGATCGTTTTTTGGACATTCCTTAACATAGTAACAATATTAAATCAAATTTCCTCACTAGGTTACAATAAAACAAATAAAATAAGCATCTGTTAAATTCAAAGGTTGATACCGTTGTGCAAAACATAATTTTATGAATGAAAACATGAAAATAAATAAATGTTGTCCAATACATTTATTAATGATCAGAGATGGAAAAAAAATACCCACCAATCTCTTATGGATGTATGAATTTAGGCCCAAGCTAGCAAGGTCCAATGGATGACAACTTTACCCAAGGTTGTCTATCCCCTCGATCCATGACAATTTCCGTGAATGTGCTTGCACTCCATTCAGCTCCTAGGGTTTGATGTGTTTAGAATTTGAGAATGGGGTGGGTGGATGATTTGAGAATTTTGAATGAAAAGGAAGGGTTTGGTTTGAGGTTTGGAAGTGAATGGGAGGAACTCGAGCCCTAAAATTTCATTTAATGGGTGCTCTTTTTTTACCTTTACTGCTCAATGGGGTTGAACCCGTTTGACTACGATTTCGAACTCAGAACCGTGTCTGACAGTAATTAAAGAACGCTTGAATAAGTTCCTCAGTTGGAACTGTACGTCGTTCCACAGATATTTCCAAACAAATTCAACATGGCAATAAATTTTTTGGCAAATCATCTAATAAACGTATGATCCGCAAGTCTTGGAAGACCAAACATGGTAGTATAATTTAAATCTTAACATTGTGACCTGTATTGTGCGGAATAGAAAATGTATCTTTCTATTCCTATCTATAGATAGTTGCTTGATTAGCGCTATCTATGAATTTTTTTGGGAACTACCGTCACGATGTTCATTGTTACGTAGGCTAATGTAGTAAGGCATTTTGAGCGGAATAGATTCTAGGTGATATCGATTCCTATGTATAGATAAGTGCTAGTTTAACGATATCTATACATTTTTCAAACATTTCCCGACCGTGCTTACATTTATAGATCATGGAGGGTTTTGATTTGTGGCTGTTTTATAGAATTTGGAAGGGTGTGATTTGTGGCTATTTTATGCAGGCTACTACAAAAAAATACAAAATTTACCATTCCTCCTGACAGTACTTCTGAATTCGGAAGCAGTTGATCCGCACAGTCATGAATTATCATAGACAGGAAGGTAATGTTTCAATTAAGTAACATATAGTTCCGATTTCGGAACTGAATCTCCATAAAATTCTCCAACCCTTCCAAACAAGCAGTTTCTCACCAGATTCCACATCCGATTCAGGAACATTTTCCATAGGTCAGAATCAATTTCAGGTACCGGAACTGTTATTCCGTTCTGAGGCTGGAACTGGCAACTACGTCCGACTGGAAAACTAGAGTTCCGAGTCCGGAACTCAATTAAAGTCAGTTCCTCTAGGCGGACAATGACGACAAATAACCGCCTTCGACCATACATTTTAAAGGCGGTTCTTAGAACCGCCTTTGATCATGGAGGATCAAAGTCACTTGATCCGAAAAAACCGCTTTTAATCGATTGATCCATCATTCGTGTCACAACTTATGTAAAACCATGCTCTACAAAATCACAGTCAGAAACATACTATTATATAAATGATACCCTAGTACATTTTCAAAACTCAAACTTAACTGATACTTTGCTGCAGGAGGCCACTAACTTAACATCAAATAACAACTCTCTTTTACTTAAGATAGACGCAGAACAGAGCACTATATATAGAACTAGTTCTTCATAATTTTTGGAAACCTGGTTACATGCGCTTGTAAAACTCAAGAACGCACATCTCGGAAGTCCGACAAGCAACCTTTGTGGCTGCGAACCCAGCAGCCTTACCCAGAGCCTCAAACTCGTTCTGTGTCCGTTCCTTCCCTCCGGGACTCACTGTAAACATCGTCATATTCACACTTAAAGCGATTCTCGACGATATATCAGCTTCTGCAGATTCAGGGAGGATCATGTCGATGACGATCACTTTGCCGTGCTCCGGCAGCGCTTCCAAACAGTTGTTGAGCAATTTCACGCATTTTTCGTCTGACCAGTTGTGAAGTACTCGCTGTCCAAGAGTTCACCAAATATTAGATAGCCATTGGAAATTAAACACATCACTTACCCACCCCCATTTACCACCTCAAACTTCACGCTTCACTTTATGTTACTATTTACTGTCCAACTTTGATCACAAAATATATTCACTGTCCAACTTTGATCACAAAATATATTCGTGTATTATATATGATTGGATTCGTCGTAACAAATAGTTTCTAAATATTAATTTTTTATTTATCGTTATTATACGTAGTTAAACATATTAATGACCAAGCATATTTTTTTTATAACTGTAAAAAAATTCTAAAATTTGAGGTGGGAGGAGGAGTGTATATATATACTCCCTCCGTCCCACCAGTAATGACATATTTATTTTTTCAAAGTCAAATTTGATAAACTTTGACCGTAAATATACATTAATATACTATGTGAGATATTGTTGAATTCATCTTGATATATATGTTCTAAATATCAATTTTTTATGTAGAATTGATAGACGTAGTTAGAAATATTGACGGTCAAATACATTGAAAATCGTTAAAAAAGTAAATATGTCATTGCTGTTGGGAGGGAGGGAGTACTTAACTAAAAGTATTGATATGGTTCAGATTTTATGAACTTTTAACTTCTTTCGCACGTCATATGTAACTTGGTAAAGTTGAATGACTTATTCTTTCCTTCCCTTTCCTTTTCAGAGGAATATTACAGAATACTCCCATGTCCCACAATAAACATAGTAGATTCCTTTTTGGAACGTGCCACTATAAACTTTCTAATTTTAAAATTTATTACATTCAGTCATAAATACGTGGTCATAATTATTCCTTTCATTTAATTTATGTAGGTCCACTCATATCACTCATTAAAAAGATGTCACATAGACTTGTCTTAAAGTTTGTGCAAAAAATAATTCGAAACTTTAAAGTGTAACGGAGTGAGTACTTCTTAATGCATGTAGGTGTGTGTATAAGAGATTTTAGTAAACATAAGTAGCATGCTTGGTGAATGATTTTATTTTTGCCTATTAATTACTTCTAGTAAATGATGGTTTTATATGGTTGATTTGATTTCTTATGTTAATGCTTGGTGAATGATTTAAAATAAATTGGCTTTTGATTTTTTTTATTATTAATTGATCATTTAAAAAAATTTGTTGATCATATAAAAACTCAAAAGTTAGAAGTTAATGGAAAATAATTATAAAAAAAAGATCATTTAACATAAGTACATACCATGAGTAATAATAAATAATAAAGGTTATGCTTGTATTTTTACTTTATTTTTTACCAAGGTTATGCTTGTATTTAATCCTTTAGTTTGTTTTGGATAAAGGTGTTTTTAAAATTATGAAATAAGTTAGTATATGTATTTTCTATTTAAATACTTCCTTCGTTTCTCTATTTGTGGCAACGTAGGTATAGGTGAAGAAAATTAGTGGATAAAATTGAAGGAATCTTTCCAAAAATAGAAAGTGTGTCATTTAAAAGAAAACATACCAATAAGGTAAGTGTGCACAAATAGAGAAACGGTGGGAGTATTATAGTTTTTCTCTTTATAATATAATTTATGATGTATTTAAATTAAAATGTGTAATGTATAAATTTATAAGGTAGGGTCTTGGAAAAAACTATCTTTACATAGGTTTATGGAAAAACGGGTTTAATTAGAATAATAAAATGGTAAAATATTTTAATATTAAAATTTTATTGTGCAATGTTCAGTAGTTATAAAGTGTATGACCCGATTAATGCAATCCAAATTTTTTATTTTGATTTCTTCTAATTTACAGTTTAGTGTGGGTATCCTGACAGGCATCCTGTTCATAACCTTATGGACATGTCACTTATTTTTTACCTTACACACTTCATTTGTTAAAGAGTTCGTCTCTTGAAAAACGGTCTTTCCATAAGTCATGTAAAGACTAAGGTTCAAAGTGCAAATTAGAAGAAATGAAGATAAAATTTTCAGGTTGCATGAATTGGGTTATAAACTTTATAACTACTGCACGTTGCATAATAAAATTTTACTATTGCAACTAAGACCTTTTACCTTTTATTATATATTCCAATTAAACCCCATCTTTCCCAAGACTTTGCCTTTGTTAAATTACATACTAAATTTAGAGAATTTTTTTATATTATACTCCCTCCGTCCCAGCAGTTTTGGCCTATCTACTTTTTCACGGTCTTCAATAATCATGTTTGACCATCAATATCTCTAGCTACATGTAAAATTTCTACATAAAATTTGATATTTAGAAAATAGATGTTAAGATGAATCTAATAATATTTTACATTAAATTTTTATTTAAATATATTAATTTGTATTTAGGGTCAAAGTTTATCAAATTTGACTTGAAAAAAGTAGATAGGCCAAAACTGTTGGGACTGAGGGAGTAATAGATCAGCGATGAATGAATGGTTCCACTATGATCGGCAAAACATTTGTCCACCTAAACAACAACTGTATGTCATTCTCCAGTTGATCAGAAGATGTTATATCCTTGATAGTGTATTGATCATTCCTTGCCTTCTCATACATGTCACAAGAGAAGAAAAACAGCAGCAAGTATCCTAATATCGAAAGAAGATGCATTTTAACATCTATAGTATGGGAACCGTTTAGCATCATGCTTAATAAGGCCTCTTATATGATTCAGAATATCTGAAAAATAATTAAAGAAGGAGTTGACCTTTGATGAGCTTGCAAGCTTGGCCAAGGAATCCGTCACTCCGTTAGCTTCTCTAAAAGTGTGTGTTATAAAGCAATCAATCATGGTCATAAGCTTCCAGATTGCGCTAATTTCAGTAACGAGCTTCCATGGAATCCTGAATTCCCTTCTGATTATTTTAAATAGAAGTAAAGAATCACATTCTATTTGAATGCAATTCAATCCCACCTCCACTGGTAATCTTAGTCCGTATTTCGGAGCAAGAGTTTCTGATTCCAAAATGTTGATTTGGCCCAACAACTTAGATGCTGCTATCAAGACCTCTCCATGAGAATTTCGGACAATACATCTAGCTCTGGAGTCACCATTGCATAATGTAGATCCATATGTATTGAGTTTAAGAACAGAGGGGAGTTCCCAGAAAATCAGGGATTCCTTTTTCTCTTTTCTGATATGTTTTCTAGGTGAAAAATGCAGTCTTGTAATACCTGGAGGTGCAGACCATTTGAGTTTCATTTTATTTACCCTAAAAATGTCAGTGCATTGATTCATGATGTTCTGAAATATGATGTCCATAATTGGTTTAATAGCATCAAAGTGGAATCAATTTCTAGCACACTAGTTAAACCAGACAACTGTAGAAGGTAAGGCTCTAATTAGGTTTAAAAAAATCTTGCACTGAATGTTTAAACGGAGAGTAACAAAGAAACCTATCCCATAACGAGTTAAAGCTGAGAATTGGGATGTTAAGAGCTAAGTGTACACTTGCCCATAATCCTTTGATGACTTCACAACTATTGAATATATAGTGCAGACTCCCAGAATCATTTAGACAAAACATGCATCTTGATGGGAGGTGAATTCCCCAATCTTTCGAGATATCCAAAAGAGGAATCAATCTATTGAGCAATTTCCAATTAAATACACCCATTTTCCTAGGTAAATATGCATTCCATAAAAACTGAAAAGAAGCAACTTCATCTTTTCTAACCCTCAGTAAATTGTAAGCAAATTTTATAGTGAATATTCCATTTTCTGAAGGTTTCTAAATTAGTGAGTCTTTATACTTGGGAAATAAAATAACATCATGTTTCAGGAAATTAATAGCATTGACAGGTACACCTGATTCTATTTGTGACATTAAAGTATTCTTGTTAGCAACAAATTTAGAAATAGAAATGTTATTAAATGGAATTGCATCATTATAATTCCAAAGCAAGTCAAGAGAACCAAATTGAGTCCAGTTAGATCCCTAAAAGGATACATATCCCTTTCCTAACTATACAAAAGAATTTTCCAAAGCTATGTCTGAGACTTCTTTGATTCTTTTCCAGGTTCTTGAAATTTTTAAATGATCATAGATTGACCACATTGTTTTAGCCCAAAGAGAGGAGCCTTGGTGTACCTTCCATCATTAATTGATGGAGAAACTAGATGTTAGAGTATGTAGATCTTTAAAATCCAAACCATTTTCTGTTTTTGGGAAGCATAGATTTGGATAAGGCTTCCATACTTTTCTAGTAGAGTTTTCAGACCCTTTTTCATTCTAGAAGAACTTTGCAAAAATTGAGTAAGTCTGTTAATTGATCCCTTGGTTGGTTTGAGTGCTGTAAGGAGATGAATTGGATTTGCAGCCAGAACATGTTTTATAAGGATCAATCTTCCATCTTGGTTTAGAAAGTTATTTGGGTAAGAGTTTAATTTGGAAGAAATAGAATCCAATAAATTTTGGTAGTAAATATTCTTAATTATTCCAATAAAAATAGGACATCCCAAGTATTTGAAAGGAAATGTTCTTTCTTTCATTCCTGTTACGTTAGTTATTAAATTTTTGACTCTGCTAGGAGTAAATTTTGAGATGTAGAAATTGATCTTATGTCCAGTGGCCAGTTCAAAGGTTTTTAAAAAGATCAATAATGTTCTTAGACCATTCTTTGAATATTTCATAAAGAGTGCAGTATCATCTGCACAGGAGAGATGAGCGACTTTTCGCATTGAAATTGGTAATTTGAAATATTCAATGTTAGCATACTGGAAGAGGAAGTTTAGGTTTCTAGTGATCTCCATGATTGTTCAGGGGATATTATAGAATGCATTATTGGTTTAAGTCTTAGATTAAGAATCTTTGAGAACATTTTATTTACAAAGTTTCATAAGCTGATGGGTCTGAAGTTTTTGAAGGATGATGCAACTTATTTCTTGGGTATTAATACAATTAATGTTGAAGAGCTGGCTCTGGGAATTTTGTTACCATTCATAGAATCTTTTACTGCCAGCAAAAAATCATCTTTGATTATATTCCAGTAAAATTTGTAAAATTTTCTAGAGAATCCATATAGACCAGGTGTTGATTCATTGTCCATGGAAGAAACTGTAGAAACGAGTTCTTCCATGGTTATTTCCTCTAAGATCTTGTTATTCATTTCTTCAGTCACCAGTGAGGGTACAGTTTCCAGTATTACCGCACTTTTAATACAAGAAAAATCATTTTCCTCTGCTGTCATTAGTTGAGTAATTTTTTTACTGGTTCTTGACCAATAACTAATTGATCATCATCCAGTTTCCACTTGAATCTCTTATGGATAAAATGTATTGTCTGTTATGTTTGGCCTTTACTGTATTATGGAAAATTTTAGTTTTGCCATCACCTTCATTTAGCCACTACACTCTGGATTTTTGCCTCCAAAAGGTTTCCTGTTGGGACAAAGCCAAAGTGAATTCGGCCCTTGCTTTATTGTAAGCAATCCGATTGGATTCATTCTCAAGATTTTGCAAATGTTGTTATGCTTTTAGGAAAACTTCCTCAGTCCCTTTTACCTTGTCAAAAACATTCCCAAAAATGTTATTGTTCCAGGTATTTAGGGCCAACTTTAGATTTATGATTTTGAAAGCGAATATTTTCATTCATTTTAATTCAATGTTAATTCTCCATGGATCTTCAACCAATTTTTTAAAAGATGGATGACTAGTCTAGCATTCTTGAAAATTGAATGATTTTGGTCCAGTGATGACTTTACGTGTTTTAATGTGTAGAATTAAGGGAGAATGATCAGATTGTTGTCTAGCGATCACATTTATATGTGATGTAGAGAATTAATTTAGCCAGAGATAGTTGGTAACTCTTCTCTCTAGCCTTTTCCAAACTCTTCCCCTAGGTCTCATTCCAATCCATGTATAAAGACTACCCATTGTAGGGATTGTGCTATAAGTGCCAGTGTTTAAAACCTTTTTAAAATAATCTATTACTGTTGGTTCTGGAATTGATGGGCCTAAGTAATCTGTTTGGTTCTGGATAACATTAAAGTCAACAATTAGAGCAATTGGTATGTCTTTAAATTTTAGCAGATTTCCTAGAGCTTTGATTTACCTTTTTGTGAATGCTTACCATAGACAAAGGCTATATGACAAGATAAAGTGTAGGAGATGTGTTCAATTTTAACATAGCGAAACTGTTTATTAGTCTCTTTGATTTGAACTTAAACACTAGAGTCCCAGAAGAGCCAAATTTTGCATTTTGTGTATGCAAAATGGCTTTGGAAACCAATTTCAAGGCCAGTTTTATGAATTTCTTCATTGGTTACGATTGGTTCAATGAAGGCAACCATAGAGATACTGTGTTTGTGTTTAATGTCTTTTAATCTTATTTTTGAAGCCTTATTACCTATACCCCTAACATTCCAACAACAAATGTCTAGATCCATAAATTACTGTTTTAAAGACGCTGTGGAATGGGTTGTAACCATTTTAGGAGTAGCAGTGGAATATTTTTATGCTTCCTAGGTTCAACCATCATATCTGTATTATCAACTGAGTTCTGGATTAATGCATTTAACCTATTCTGAGACTTAATCATATCATTTTTTAAAATTTTCCTTTGAGAGTTTGGCAGTTAGAATTTCATATGTGTTTTCTATTTTTAGCTCCTGATGATAGAAGAGGAGAAAATCCAGCATTGATTTCGATATAGTTTTCCTCCTGGTTTTCCGTAAGAGTGAAATTATTGTTTTTTTAGTATTTTCAATAGTCTCCACAGAGATATCAATATTACTTGACTGAATAAGAGAATCCTCCTTATCAGGGATAGATTCATTATTGTTTGAAGGATTGTTGTTTTGAGTAATATTATGAACAGTTTGACCAAACATGGCTTCAGTATGAGGCACATATACATTCTTATCAAGAGACATATTTAGGAGTACCTGAGCCTCTGTTGAAGGGGCTATAGCTTGAGTACTTGTTTGTCTCCAAACATCATGGTAGCTCTTCCCTTTTCAGCTAAAGCACTTTTTGGCCTCCAAACTTCCTGTTGCACTTTGTTAGAAGTGACAGATTTATGAACTAGAATTAAAACCTTATCATGTGTGTTTAACCCAGATGAGGATGGCTCATCTGTTTTACACGTTACCTTTCTCTGTTCACCATTTTATTTAGGCTTCCAAGTAGTTAAATTGTTTTTCAAAAAATTGTTCAGACCTGCAAATAGCAGACATATGACCACACATGCTAGGGATCCCTTCATATTCAATATATTGCCAGAATCTGGTTCCCCTAAAATTAAGACAAACTCTTTCACGCAGAGGATTAGTTATATCCATTTCCACACAGACATTAGCAACATGAGGTCTAGTCTTATTTAATGTTGCTTTGTCAATTTTTACAGGTTGCCCAATTATACTTCATATAGACATCATAACATCTTGATCAAAAAATTGTTGTGGAAGGCCATATAATATAACCCAGACCGGTACTATTATGTAGTTTACTTATATGTTAAATTCGGGTTCCGTTTGAATGAGAAATGCTCGCTTAAAATCTATTACTTAGTAATATTTTGGGTTTGTGGTATATTAGAAATACCACATTGGAAATAGGAAATATGGCTAGTATAAAGGTTAGTATGAAAACAATAGGAATATCAACTAATAGTTTAGGAGAGCCTGACTCATGACCACACATGCTATTTGGTTCTGGTCTGGACAGGTCGGGTTTGGTTCTCAGGAATGTTCGAGTAGGTTATTTTGGAATTTAATCTTTGAACAGGTTAACCCTCCTAATTGCAGAGGCGTAAAATGCTCTCCTTGTCTTCCTCCCTTTTCATTGCAGGGCGTGGATTGCTCTCTTCAGAATTGGAAAGGCGTGGATTGCTCCACGATTACTTCCTAGCCGTTAGTGCACCTTTGTCTATAAAAGGATGCCTCTAGCCTCATTCTAACACGAACCAAGAGTACAATCCTCCTCTCCTCTTCTTCCTTTATTCCTCGTGTTTTTTGTGTTCTTCATGTTCAAGTTTTAGATTAAGGCACTGAATTGGTTAGCCAATTTTTGCTTCTGAGTTGTGCAGAGTAGAAAGTGTAGCAGTTGTATCCTGGGATTTGAAACACCATCAAATCGTCACACACTATAGAGACTTTTCAGAATTAAGGATAGAGATATTAATCTCACCCCTGCATCGATTTCCACCATTTACCTCAGATGGTATAATATCTATGATCCCTTATTCATTTACTTAATTCTGTTATTTATTTTCCAATTAACTAAATAATCAGTTATGAAAATAAATAACAGACTTGAGTAAATAAAAAATGAGTAGAGAATTATACCGACAGAGGTAAATGTTTGAAATTGAAGTAGAGGAGAGATGAAGATATCTGTCCTTAGTTCTGAAAATTCAGCGCAATGGGTAGTAGTTGGATGGCCTTCCAAATCCAGGATACAACTGCCAGCGAACCAATTCAGTGCCTTACTCTCAGAATCGAACACAAGAACGTGAAGAACACAAAAAATGCAAAGAATACGAACAACAAAGGAAGAACATAAGAGGAGGATTGTATTCTTGGTGTGTGTTAGAATGAGGCTAGAGGCAACCTTTTATAGGTAAATGTGTACTAATGGCTAGGAGGTAATCGTGGAGAAATCCACGTCTCTACAATTCTAAAGAGGGCAATCCACGTCTTGCAAGGAAAAGGAAGGAAAACAAGGAGAGCGTTTTAAACCTTTAATGACTAATGAAGAGTTGTGTTTACTGAAACTCTACTTATAATCAAGTATATTTATTTTTAGGGTATTATATAATTATAACCCTATATAATGGAGAAAGTGCAGATATAACCCTCAATTAATTTTTAGTGCAAATATAACCCTAAGTATTGAATAAAAGTGCAAATATAACCCTGTGATGCCATTTCCAGCGTTGACTAACCTTTTCTGACAGTTGATCGAATTACCCTCAGACAAAATTAAATTAATCCCAAAAAATTAAATTAAATTAAATGCCATTTCTGGCACCCCTCACGCCCAGCGCCACCTAACGCCACCACCCCTCACGCCCAGCGCCACCTAACGCCACCACCCCTCACGCCCAGCACCACCAAACGCCATCGTTGAACAAAGTCGGGCTCAGCCACCAAATAAAAACAGCTAAGAACGAACAAAACAAACCAAAATTTATCCCAAAACTCACTGGAATCGGGCTCAGCCACCGATTCCATCAAAACCATTGGAGGAGGAGGATGATCCAACCACACCGATAAACCCGACTCAGGGCAAAAATCAGACATCTACGATAAACCAATCTGCCCAGGGCCGCCTTCGCCACTTCGACTAGGGTTTTCACTGGAGCTCCGCCG
>JAUOBV010219333.1:0-11757 GCA_032360425.1 Rubia occidens
ATCAGGGACATAAGGGACAGGAATCCAGCCCTGTGTCCCATCCCTTCCCCGAGCTTGTACTTCCTCGCGTACCTTCTGTTTCCATCCAGGATGAACGCGATATGGCTTGGGATCGGGCCAACAGACAGGATATCGAACAGAAATCTCCTCATGTAGCCTATTGACACCCCGCATAGCTTCCCAACAAGACCGTAGCCTTGGTTCTCCATATCGCGATGATTGCTGCAAACAGATTTGAAGCTAACTTGAGTTGGAAACTACAAAAACATTCAAGAACTGAAAAGAAGAGGCTAAACTTAAAGCGGAAAGAAACTAACCACCAACAAACATTCAATGTGAAAGTACCATGTTTGCAGGGATTGCACGTAACTCAGCTTGCATACATCAACATGCATTAATTCAAGAACCAAACTTATGTATTTCTTTGTATATGCTGTAATACTCATTCCAATGGAATGCTATAATCACACTTGGATGATAGTGGTAAAAAATTTCTTGGATATCGATATGAGTCGCGTTAGGTACACTTTCCTTAAAGTGTAATTCGACCATATTACACCCTTTGGTTACACGAATTGAATTTCCTTCGAGGATAAAACAATCGAGAATCCCTCCTGTTCGAGGCTTGAATCAGGAGAATACTTCTGACTAACCGTACTTTTGGTTGCTGCGTATGTCTAGAAAATCTTGTCTCTTCCCTGGTCATGTTTTTGTTTTCTGTGTTTGTGTGTACATTTTCCACTATAAAATTTCATGAAATGATACAACTTTTCATTATTCTGCGAAAAGTCACGTAGTTAAAATTGTGAAACAATACATCTTTATCGTTCTTAATTCATCCTCATCCTTTCAATCAAGAATTTAGACACTACGCACCATCACCATCAGAATATAACAAACTCTGAAATGATATATCTTTCTACACTCCAGGACAACTCATGTTAGTCATCACCAATGCAATTAATCCTTATCATATCAACAGTAAACTCGTAGATAGTTTATACAAGTGTGCACCTCACACCTCCAAGATTTTTTAATGTTCCGAGTTCACAACTACTCGAATCCAATCATACTTAAATAATCCGTGTTTATAAAATACCAACAATCCTCCCCCATTTTTGTACCCATCTACCGTGAAACGACCTATTGCTTCCACCCACTTAGTACTAGCGTCTAGCGGAATGTAACCACCGGCTTGGGTTACTTCAGCTATAGACACTTTGAAGAGTGAAGAGAAAATTAAGAATAAAACAAGGGTTACAAGAAGAAAAGATTGAGGTCGGATCACCATTTTATTTTTCATTCTCGTCAATTCTTTGATGCAAAGATGACATTGTGAGCTGAGAAATCAAAGAAGAGATCATAATGTTATTGTTTTGAATTATGTTTGGGCCATGTATATATAGACATTGTAAAATGGTAAAACACATTACATACATATTTGTTACTTCTTCATGTTGGTGAAACATGTAAGTTACATCAATTTCAATGAAAGATAAAATTAAAGATACAATAAACAATTAAATTTATGTGTCTCGATTGTTACAAGTAGTTAATTAATTTTAAACATATTTAAAATCTTAATATTCCCAGTTCCCTTTTTTAAAATCTATAGATCTTTCATATTTTAGATTATTTTTGGATAATATTTTTTATCAATATAAGGTATGGAAACCTAATTAGAGTGAAGGAGTAATAAGGATTGATTAATCGTTTCTAATCCTATGTACTTGTGTACAAATGTGTGCTTTGTATTTATTTTTATGATCAACTTATGTTTAATTTCAACATAAAAAACATAAGGACACAAACAAATGATGGGTATACCACATTATAACCTACACGTTCATGCAAAAATGCGACAATAGTTATGTATTAATTTGGATGAACATGTCCTACGTGCATAAAGATGCAAAGTGATAGCTCAATCGATGAAAGTGTTTAGTAAACAAAAAATGTTTCACAACTTACCATCTAAATGTATGATTTTAAAAGTGATTTATAAATTTGTAATATTTTGCTAACCGTTTTTTATAATTTGATTTTATAATAATTTGTTATTAAATAACGGCCTTTTTTTTCTTACTTTGAATAGAGTGCAAGAGAACAAACTGAGTTGAATAGTAACAACAATATTAATAAATTTAGCTAAATTTCATCAAATAAACTGATCACAATTTGAGCAAATTGTAAAAAAAAACTGATTGAATTGGAATGAAGTATAGTTACACTGAAAGAACAAGTTCGAAATGTCTCTGAAGCAAAATTTATATTAAAAAGTTTTAACTCAACTAATGTCAAACTACAAAAATATGATAGACTTAATTATTGATATATTTTTGAGTTAAGTGCTAAAATGACTCTGACTTTAATGTGTCAATATGACTCTCCAATCTCAGAAAGTGCAAGTCTAACCTTTGACTCCACTGAAATTTTTGCCAATTTTCGGATGGCTGAATTTTATGGAAAAGACGATTTATCCCTTGAATTTAAAAGAAAAAATTAAAAAAAAAGAAAGATGAAAACCCTTATTTTCTTTCTTCCACACCGTACTTCATCCCCCATCACAACCACGATAGTTCCACCACCACGAACGACTCTTAAAATCCAGCTCTCGGATTATCGCATTGGCACCGAGATAGATCACTTCGACGAGCACGAGAGCCTCATTCGCAGCGTCTACTTCTACAGGATTCCACTGAGTTGGTGGTTTCCGTCGGTGGTGAATTGATGGCGAGGAAAGAATAAGGGAGCAACGGGGGTGAGGAATTGGTGGTGGGGAAGCAGTGGCGGTGGGGAATCGGTGGTGGAGGAAAAAGAATGGAGTCGCGATGGTGGTTGTGTGGCGAGCTATGATTTGGGGGTGGTGAGGGTGGTGGAGGTTGTGAATCGGTTGGGGGAGGAAAAGGGAGCACTAGTGTGGTTTTGGGTGGTGGGGGAAGAAGGAAGTAGCAGTGGTGGTGGTGTGGCGAGCTAGGGTCCGGGGGTGGTGGAGGTGGTGAATTGGTGGTTGGGGAAGAAGAAGGAAGGAGCGGTTGTGGTGATGTGGTGAGCTAGGGTTTGGAAGTGGTGGGTGTTGGGGAAGAAGAAGGGCGCAACGATAGTGGTGAAGGGGAAGAGAGAGGGAGGAGGGTGGTGACGGAAAGGGAGAGAGGAGAGGGTGGCGGAAGTGAAGGGGAAGAGAGAGGGATCAGGGTGGTGGCGGTGGGAGGGAAGTGGGTGGTGGAGGTGAATGGTAGGAGAGATGGAGGAGGGTGGAGATAGCGAGGGGGAAGGGAGATGGTGGTGCAGGTGAAGGGGGGAGAGAAAGAGAACGGTTGTGGCAGCGAGAGAGAGGGAAGACGGTGGCGGTGGCAAGGGTTACCGGCGACAGTGGTGAATCTGGAGACAGTGGTGAGGTTTCCACTTGCGGCGGAGCACGGTGGCAGTGGCGGCGGAGCACGGTAACGACAGCGGAAGAGTTTTGAATAAGAAAGACAAGTCTTGAAGAAGAAGATAAGTTTGTCTTAAGAGGTATTTTTGTCATCTCATTTTTGGGTCATGCTTGAATTCATTCTGTCAATACCGAGGGAGTTTGGCTATATGGACACAATTTTTTTAAAAAATTTAGGTACGATTGGCGCATAAAATAATTAGTTAGGGTTAAATTTACACATTTTGAGATTGCGGGTTATATTGACCCTTTAAGCCTAAAGTTACAGTTATAAATGTATTTTACCCTAGATTTTTCTTAAGCTTTTTAAAATAATTTTTAGTATTACATTCATTTTATTACTCTTTGAACCCAATTTTTAATTCTGAGTATAAGAATTTAGGACACGTAATTTTGACCCACTGTTCGATGCCAGCCTGTTATCGATTTAGCCGATGTCGCTAGTCTGATTGGTCAGACTCGACATATCCGCCTTCGATCGTGTTAATGTAAGACGTCTATCTTCTTGACAATTTTATGTATTTTATCATCGATGTCACAGTAATTAATCGCTGATGGCACAGTTAATGATCGAACAACACAGAATATTTAGGAAAAAATGCATAAATAATCCTATTAAATTTTGAAAGTGTTGATCTAACCCTGTAAAATCTGAAAGTTTGAAACTAACACTAAAATTTTGAGCAAGGTGCAGATATACCCAAATTGCACTTTCCAACGTTGACTAATTCACGTGTTGACCTATTCTTAAAAGGCAAAAATACACCTAGGTTTAAAACTTAAAAAATTAATGACCATTATACCCCTAAACTTTGTCGTCGGTCAACACCAGTCAATGGTGGTCAACACTGAACCACCACCGGCTGATGGTGGCCGGGTTAGATAAGTACTTTTATTTGTAAGACCGGATTAAATTAACAATTTAGTTAAAAATACAGGGTTCAATTAGCACTTATGTAAAAAGGACAGGGTTAGATCAGCACTATCATAAAAAACATCTTTTTTGAGGGAAGTTCACTCCTTATAATTCTTTCATTACAACTCCATAATATGATGTATCATAAATATTTTTATAATTTATATGTTAGTTTCTATTTAATTTTCAATACTCCCTCTCTCCGAGATAAATTGACACATTTTGACTTTTGAAAGCCAATTGAATCAATTCTCAACTACTCCTATGGTCCTCCAAATATGGTCCCTCATAAAATTGCACATGGATTTTTAAAAGTTAGAATGAGTGGAGAAAGTTGTATTGGGAATATAAAAGGTAAATTGAGTGGATGAAAATAATATAAAATTTTCCAAAAGAGAAACGAGCCAAAATAAAATTACCATTCTAAAATAGAAAGTTAGTCATTATAAGAGGACCAGAAGGAGTATTAATTTCTTTATTCATGTGTGTTAAAAAATTCCAAAAAATAATTTAAAAATATATGTGATGATAACTCTAACAACATTTAACATGATAACAGTCTTGCACATATAATAATAGAATTTAATTATCAAATTTGGTTCAGTTTGACTTCTAAAAGTCAAAATATGTCAATTTATCTGGGACACAGGGAGTATACAAATTTGATCTCAATAATGAAAAGTTAATTTTTTCCACAGCAGTATCGAGTAGCAATATATGTCGATTTCTAATTACAAAGTTACCGAATTTCGTAAGGAAATTATTTATCAAATTTCCTTCAGATAGTATTTATCAAAGTTCATAACTTTTGTAATGAAGGCATACAAATTATAAATATTTTATGATACATTAGATTATGAATTTGTAATGAAGACATATTTATAAGGACTGAGCTCTCCTCAAAAAGATATATTTATGTGGTAGTGTTGATCTGACCCTATCTTTTTTACTTAAGTACTAATTTAACCTTGGATATTTTTACTAAAGTGCTGATCTAACTATGTCTTATTAAAAAGTACTGATCTAACTCAGCCATCATTAGAAGACGGCGGTGACCGATGGCCTAAAAAAGTATTAATCTAACTCGGCCACATCAGCCAGCAGCGGTGACCGGTGTTGACCACCGTTGACCAGTGTTAACCGGCATTAAACACCATTGACTGATGGAGGTAATCGGCGGAAGGGTTTGAGCACTTTTTGGGAAGGGTGATATCATATTTTTCAACAAAAAAATCAAAAGGGTATAGTGGTCATTTTAAAGAACTTCGGCCACAATTTTGTTGCTAGGTTAGGCTGGCACTTTTGACAAAAAAACATAGGGTTAGATTTTTAATTTTCAAATTTTACAAGGTTATATTGGCACTTTCAACCAAAACATGGAGTTAAAAATGCACTTTTTCTCAAATATTTAACTGAAGTTCAATTAAAGCAAAATGTAAGCCCTTAACAAAACAATCCCTACAATAACATATTACAAACTTACAATACATATTACTAAAACTAAATCGATCATCCCTCCATATTGGAAGTAAATCTCTCTAAATGCATTGGAAGCCCATTGATAGTCGAATGATGAGCTAGTTCAATTCTCTTCTATGTTTAAAGTCCATTGGTAATTCTCACCGTCCCACTACTACAATTTAACACAAAGCATAGATTGTGTTAGAAATAGGCAGTTCGCAAATGAAATATAAAACAATAGAACTAATACAAGACTAATACTTCATTAAGTGACAATTACCATTGATTTTCTCCTTTGAGATGTTGTGGTCTATCAACCATAATTATGGTGCATCATTTCATCTATGACATCATAATTTTTAACAATGTTAGTCATAGCATTAATGAACCATTTAAAGCAAACAAACATAAGATCCCTTGTGCACTTGCGACATTAGTCATAGTTCTATTTCTTGTTGCACCTGGAGATTCAACCAATGTTCCAGCGAAAATTAACACACTTGTCTAGAATGAACCTTAATCTATGCCTTGTACTACTCATTAGTTATACATGACATTATATGCACAATAACCACACAATACACTAGATAACATTTAACACAATCATCACAATTCATGAAAAGATTCAATATTTCCTTCATAAAAAAGAATTCACACCATTTCATCAAAAAAAATGAAATTTTAACATGTAATGGATGAAAACAACCTCAATTTGCATTTGGAGATGTTCCACCATTTAATAGTTGTAATAGTTTGAAAGAAGCCATTAAATGCATTTAAGTGCAGTCTTATTCATTTTTTTAGAGCAAAAAACTTTTGTAGCCCTCGAACTATCACCATCATCCACATTTGGCCCTCTAATTTTTTCCAATACTTTTTGCCCCCGAACTTACAAAACTAGTTAATTGTGGCCCTTTCGTTAGGTCAAATTGTTAAACTTGGTAAAAAAGTTAATTTTAAGGGGAAAATTCATATTTTTCTTTTTTTAAAATTATCTTTCATTTTCATTTGCTTTTAATATTCTTTTCCCTTTTATTTTTCCTTTTCTCCTTCCCCTTCCCCTTCCCTTCCCGCTACCCTTTCCATTCTGCCTCGACATTAGCCCTGCGCAGTTGCCGAGATACCCTGAACAAATATGACGAGATGCCCAACCCAGATCCTGATCCGAATTCAACTCCAACGGTGGCAATGCCCGCAAGGTGGCTCTGATCACCGATAGCACCCGCTGGGATACCTCATACCTTACTGAGTTCCTCATCGGGAAAGGCTACAAAGTTCATGCCCTCATCCGCCGATCCTCAAATTTCAACACCCAGCGTTGAACCACCTCTAAATGGACTCCTACAATGCGGTGAAGGCCAAGATGAAGCTTCATTATGCCAACCTCTTTAACACATCATCCATGTAATTATGGCTCGTCATCATCAGCCCCGACGAGGTCTACAACCTCTCCATGCAGTTCCATATGTCCGTCTCCTTCGATATCCTGGATTACACCAGCGACATCGTTTTCACCAAGGCACTCCACCTCCTGGAGGCCTTAAGGACCCAGACCAATGCCACGAGAAGGGCAAACGTGAATTACTACCAGGCCAGGTCAATGGAGATGTTTGAATCCACATCGCCGCCGCAGTCGAAAACGACCATGTTCTACTTGTGGTCCCTGTATGCTGCCTCTTGTATAGCTACTGATACGAATTTATGGCGGAAGCATGCTCTCGGCGGCGGCACTGGGCTAATGCGGGGGCAGAAGGGAAAGAGTAGTGGTAAGGGGAAGGGGTTGGGAAAGAAAAAAGGAAAATGAAAAGGGAAAATAAAATTAAAGGGAAAAATGAAAAAATATCAATTTTACCCCTTAAAACTAATGTTTTAACCATGTTTAACGGGTTGACCTGTCGGTGATAGTTCGAGGGCCACTGACGTCATTTGCTCTTGTTTTGGTATGTTGTGAATTGAGAGTTGGGGGAATGTGTTTTGGTGGGAGAGTTGGAGGAGATAAGAGGTGGAGGCATTTTTTGTTTGCCAATGTCTCCAAATAGGGTTTGATGTAAATTTACAAAAATTTGGGTGCCCAAAAATTTTGTTTTCCCGCTAAAATTTTTCAAGTGATAGGTACCCAATGTTGGTCACATGTTGGTCAGGAATGCGGGCATTGAGTGGCCCATGGCAGCCTAACATTTTAATAAGGCCCAATAAGGTTATTTTTCTGATATTGGTATGCCATGACACATGGTATCGGTTTTATCAATCAAACATAAATGTCGTATAGTATAATTTAACCAAATTCAAGTTCTAAAGTTTCAAAGTTTAATCATGGTAGGCCAATCATGGCTTGAATACTTTTTGTAAATTGATATGGATGCCAACGGTTCAAGCTTTACTCTTGTTAGGTCAACCACAGCTTGACTTCTTTTGCAAACGGATATAGGTCCTAAATGGTTTGATCTTTACTCGTGTTAGGTCAAAAGTGGCTTGAATTATTTTGTAAACCTATAAACATGACAAAGGATTTTAACTTTACTCGTGTTAGGTCAATCGTGGCTTGACTTATTTTGCAAATTGATATAGATACCAAAGGGTTCAAACTTTACTCGTGTTAAGTTAACCATAGCTTGACTTCCATTGTAAACTTACATATATGCCAAAAGGTTCAAACTTTACTCGTGTTAGGTCAGTCGTGGCTTGACTTCTAGTGTAAACCAACATAGATGCCAATGGGTTTGAACTTTACTCATGTTACGTCAACCTTGGCTTGACTTCTGCTGTAAACTGACATAAATACCAAAAGTTTTGACCTTTTCTTGTCTTCGGTAAAACGTGGCTTGAAATTTACTCTTGTTAGGTCAACTGTGGCATGTATTCATATGTAAACTGACATAAATGCCAAAGGGTTTGACCTTTACTCGTGTTAGGTCAGTTGTGGATTGACTTCTTTTGTAAACTAACATAGATGCTAAAAAATTTACCATTTAAGTACTAGTGTTAGCTAGATCACCAGCGGCTTGACTTTTATTGTAAAACTACATAGATAAATCAACGCCAAAAGGTTTGGTCTTTAACTACTTGTCTTACGTCATCCTTAGCTAAATTTAAATATGAAATGAGGATTGAACTATTTCAATATTCATTTTTCGTAGTGTAAAAATAATTATTAAAGCCTGAAATAGAGTAAGGCTTATTCGGCAGGCTAATTTATGACACTAGTGATCCAAAAAAGTATTTTCCAAGACTGAATATGGCCGACGCCGGTCAGGTAACAATATCTTGGAAGTCAAACCGATAGGATGATTGACATCAGACATATGTGAAAATTTTGCCCATGATTGAAAACGACGTTTTCTATGACGTGTGTGTATATATATATATGTATGTATACATAGGCCAACCCTAGAATTGTTACAAACTATTCACCTTTCCCAAGTATTCCAAAGGGTTCCCACTCATTCTCCTTCCCCTCATTCATCTTGCTCATAGATTTGAAGAGGTATGTCTGTGTAAATCGTTTACTATTTCATTTTTATATGTTTGTTTTTTGTTAAATTGTAGTTATAATTTGTATGGAATCAAAATTTGTTTAATTTCTTTCTCTTTTATGTCAAGTTCTTGTTTTTATTTAATAAAAATATTCATGTTTTTGGTTGTCAAGTGTGTTAGATTCGTTGGTATATATGAATTTGTTCGATTAGGATTTCCATATGCATGCAGTGTTAGCCACTAGTCGGTCAACTCTCGGTGTTATTGACTAGTAACTGACATCAATAGTTCATGTCGGTCATTCACAGTGGTTTAGGGTTTTAGTTTGAATGCGGAGGTAGTCACCAAGCAAACATGATATCATTAAAACTGATTGTTGAGCGACGTATTTATGTGTTACTCATCAATTTGTTTTGGATAGACATAGATGCAATTTCCACCATATGGTGTCAGTCTAACCAATAGCAGTTGCAAATTAGACTCGTGGTTGCACATACTCAGTTCCCGTGCAATTCCCAACATCTTTGTTTAGGGTTTTAGATTGAAGGCGGGGTTAGTCACCAATAGGACAAGATATTGTTAAAACCGATTGATGACCGACGTATTTATGCATTACTCATCAATTTGTTTTGGACAGACATAGATGCAATTTCCACCATATAGTGTCGGTCTAACCAATAGCACCTGTGAATTGGGCTCGTGGTCGGACGTACTCAGTTCTCGTGCAATTCCTAGTGACTTGTCATATTTTTTTAAAAAAAAATCAGTTATTACCATTATCCTATTTATGTGCTAATAAATTCAGGAGTCATTGCTGAAAAATGGTAAATTTAGTCGTGCTAACTTTTAAGTGAGTGATTTATGTTCTACATGCTATATTTATTTTTATTAGGGTACTTCTGCAAATTATTAATTCCCTTATTTTTTAACAATTTAGGGGAATGGGTAGCATGTTTTCTGACTTGGTTATAGACGTAAATAACTATACCATGTCATTGGATCTTCCATGTTTCAGTTGCATCTTGTTGTAGCAAAACTTTGGGATAAACTCCAATGTGGTAAGTCTTACCTAATACATGTAATTTATGTTTCGTTTAACATTTATTTATTTTGTTAATCACTCCATACTAAATGTTTTTTTTATGATCTTGTACATCCTGAGGAACATGGTAGCACACCTACCAAGTAGGAAGACCCCCATTATGTTGAGGTGCAATGGATCTGAGTGGCACATGAGCTACTCGGGGAACATGAAGATCAAGGTCTTTTCCCCAAAGGTTTTTGGACATTTTCTTACTGACAATGTCCGATCTCATGGGGATACGGTCTTCTTCGAGCTACTAGATGCTACCATCCATTGCATAGTGTTCAATATCGTGATTGTGAATAACATGTGTCGTTAACTTTTTAGCTTATGTGTATTTTAATGTAGGATTCAAATAGGAAACATTATTGTTATAGGGATTTTTTTTTAAATGTAGTTTATGTGAAATTTCGTACACTAATGATTTGGTTAATTTAATATGTATCGGTTGTCTCATTTCTAATCCATATCATTGAAAATAATATTTTTCTGTTACTTTCAAAGATAATATTAATTAGACTTGCGGACAAATTTAAAAAATATTCATTCATCTTCAAACAAGAAAATAATTATTTCAACCCCGATTTTTTTCTTTAAACAGTTTTTCCAAACAATAACTGATACCAGCCGCACATCTCATTTGACATTGGTAATACAAGCATATAATGTGAATTTGGCCATTTGGTAATACAACATTAGCGACATTCCAAACCCATCGGTTACTTCATTTACTTCGATTTCATAACTTATTTGTCCCATTAAAAATAACCGAGGTAAATAAGCTAAACTTTACCTCGATTTTCAAACCAAAATAAAAAAACCTTTTACTTCATTTTCAAACAAAACTAAGGTAAAAGAACCTTTGACCTCGGTTATTTGGGGAAAAACATAAAAACGAGGTAAAAATTCCAAAGAAAAGTCATTTTTCTTATAGTGTACAACTCGAATTCGACCTATCATAACCCAAAAAAATGAACCGCTAATTCATGTGCGATCGTATGAGTTTTGTCTTTTGAAAACCAAATGTGAACATCATCAATTCTGATGAATATAATTCCACCGATTGAAGCCTCTCATCGTAATCCCTGAATCACGTCCAACCTGCTAAATAATGCCCCCGGTGTCCGGGGGGTAAACACTCTGATGCTTAAGTTAGTATAAGCGTTGTATTGAGAGTGTATTTAATCCCTTAAAGCTTACCAGACATGTGTATTTATAGTGGAGGAGAACCCGAGCTTCCATAGGATTCAAGCTCTTTTCCTTATTTGATATGTACCGTAATTCGAGTACAATTGGTAACTCGTGATAGCTTCCTTGTAGGAATCAATAATATCCTTAATTAGGATTGGATTACGCGTCCCTTTATGGGCCTCGAGTTGGACCTTAGAC
>JAUOBV010219440.1:0-11757 GCA_032360425.1 Rubia occidens
CCTCAACTTGCACTCTTATTTTTTACACTATTTCTATCAAATTTTCACCACATATTTAAATAGATATATAAGCAATAATATTATCATATACTGGTATGATATTGTTGAATTCGTAGTTTTTAAATATCAACTTTTTATTTTTCGTACGGTCAAATATGTTTTTAAAACAGCGTAATAACGATTATGGTGCAAGTTCATCTGGGGCAAATGGAGTAATATATAAGACGTTGAATGTTCCACTGATCACTAGTTGATTGTAAGATGGGACTCCAAAATCCCTCCAAATATATCATACCATTTGGAATATTCTCTAGCAAAACAATTCGGATATCATTAAGGGCATGTGCAGTGGTGGTTTATTAATTTTAAAAAAATCGCTCTAGAAATTGAAACACCCACAGTGATGGTTTCTAGACCGATTTTTAGTTAAAAACTCCGTCCCTAATTTCTTAGTAAGGAACTGGTCAAAAAACTGGTTCCATCACTGAAAGCTGACACACGCACATGGGCGTGGTCTGTGCTCTGTCTGCCAGCCTTTTTTGCCCTTTGGGTGGGACGCATGTCGGCCTATCCGCACCCCACACGTCCCACCGATGGAAACCCCTTTTTTTAAGCTGCCCACCCAATTTTGAAGCTGTTCAACATACACCAAATTTTCAAATTTCCTGGTTGGCATAATGTGATAATTGATCTTTCGTATTGTGATATTTTCCCCATATTTTTTGCGAAGAAAATGTCTCCTATTATATAGTTTTATTTAGTCATTATTTAATAATTAATTGTCAAAAAAACATAAATGGATAAACAATTTTTTTAAAATAACAAATATTTAATTTTTAATACAAACCGAAACTAATAGTTTTAAAAAGGATGAAAATTAATTGGTGGAATTATAATTGAATATTAAATTTCACATTCAACTTGTTTTGGTACACAAATCTAAATAAATTAAATGTTAATGGTAAAATTAATGAGTATGATAGAGAAAATCAAATGGGGTCCATGAATAGTACATAATGATTTCTTAAGCGATTTCTTAAAGTGAGGTGGAAGAGAGAGAATGAGAAAAATAATATATTTAATTGGTAAGAAACCGGTAGCAATTTCTACCATTAAACATGGTCTAAGAGCATTTACAATGGAGGGTGGGAGAGAGGAGTTTGGTGAGTGGAGGGCTACAATAGGGGGGTTTTGGTGAGTGAAGGTGGGAGAAGAAAGGAGGACTCGGGAGGAGGAGAGCCAAATTAGCACCTTCCAAAACTCTCCCAACTCATCACATGGGTGAGTCCCCCATTGATGAGTTTGAGATTTTAATGAGATAAGTTTTAAACTTTAGTCTAATGGGATTGTGCCATGTGTCATCCTAATTTGTAGTTTTGTCCGAACGGATTTAAATTGGCAAAACACAATTATCTTCAAAAATATAAAATTAAAAAATGACTCCAAAATTTATATTAAAAAAACTTCTCTATAAATAGAGACCAACATTGATACATTTCTCACATCTCTTCTAAGTTCTATTTTCCTCTCCTTCATTGTTAAGAATACATAAAAATATATATTTAAATAAATACATATATACATCATATTCAAAAAATATATGGTGTAGTCAATATTATATTGTAGAAATATAAAAATGTGTAAAAGAAAAAAGAAAATGACGTGGGGACAATAATGATGATGTAGAATTGAGTAATGATTGTGGAGTTAAATTGGAGATGAGAGTTTTGGTGAGTGTAGTTGAAGAGAGAGAGAGTGATTATATTGTTTAAAAATTTAAAAAGTGAGAGTATTGGTGAGTGTTGATTGCAGATGCTCTAAGAAATGTCCCTTGGTTGATACACATTGATTATGCAATGGAGGCGGTTGCACATCTAGCCCTTGGTCGGTTTTTGGCTGGTCGGGGAAGGTATTTTGGGTAGTCTTCTGGTGCTTGCTGTCATGGTTCTAGCCTTTAATGCCAATGGTGTGGAAAGTTGAGTCATGTTGCTTCTCACTGCTTCTGTCTAATTTCGTGCCCCTTTGAGTTCACTCATCTTTCCCATCAATTCCAGCCTTCTCGGCATATTGAGCCGATGGTTGTCACTTTAGACTGGTATATTGATTCAGGTGCACAAATCAAATGAGTGCTTCATCATTTATCCGTGAGAGTGCCACGTCTTATACCGGTTCTTGGTGTTCTCATCACTTTGATTACCGACCCTTCATTGTTCAGCACAAAGTAACCAAGCCAATCGTGGGTAGCTGTCATAGTGATGATGGATTATATGTGCTGGATTGAGGTGAAGAGGCCTTATATTCTTTTGTTAAGAAGAATAAAATCCGAGCATGTTTTGAGTTGTGGCATGTCTGATTAGGAATATGTCAAATAGTACTAAACGAGCTAAACATGTGCTTGATTTGATTTATTATGATTTATGGGGTTCAACACCTATTTTGTCTGGAAATGATTTTTCTTATTATGCTTTTTTTGTAGATGATTACTCACGATTCACGTGGCTCTATTTTATTTGTTGCAAGTTTGCTTTGTTGAAGTTCACTTGCACTTTGAGGCTTTTGTGGAAAACCAATCCTCTGCTTGTAATAAGGTCTTTCAGAGTGATGGAAGCACTAAATTCCTCAATACTCATCTTCACACTCATTTTATGACAAAAGTGATTTACCATTATGCCCCTACATGGCCAAGAAAAATGGTCGTGCCGAGTGCAAGCATTTCCATATTGCTTAAATGGGTTTCCCTATGCTTCTCCACTCTCATATGCCACACTATTCTTTTGAATTGATCTCTTTGTGGCAACAATCTACACTATCAATCGCCGTCCTGCACTAGTCTTTGATGGAGAGACACTATATGGTATATTGTTTTAGTGCACACCTATTAACTTTAACTTCCATTCTTTTGGTTGTAGAGTTATCCTTTTGTCCGTCCTTATGTTGATCACAAACTTTCACCACAGAGTATTCCTTGTGTGTTTATCGGTTATAACTCCTAGTATAAGGGATTCAAATGTCTAGATACTACTTCTGGTTGGGTCTATATTACTCTCCATGCTTGGTTTGATGAGACGTGGTATTTGTTTATCAAATTCTGCACTTTTTTCTTCCTTGGAAGTTTTCTCTTTCATTGATTCAGTGATCCTAACATGGTCTATGAGTTTTTCCTTTATTTGCGTTGCTCCATGTTCGGCCTCGTTGCATGATTTGCCTCCATGGGTGCCGACAACTGTACCTGTCTCAGATCATGTCCTTGAGTCTCCGCCGGCTTCTCCTTTGATATCATCTAGGTTCTCTTCGACGATTACTGATTCATCTTCTGATTTGCCACCTACTTGAACCCATCATTTGACTAATTGGACATGTGATGACACATGACAACCTCGTCAGCTTGATAAATATGTTGTTACTGTTCTTATGATTTCCTTACTTTCTCAGACTAGGCTTTACGATTATCGTACTACCCTTCGTGATCCCCAATGGGTAGCTGCGATGAATGGCGAGATGGTTGCTCTTCGTCATTAGTATACTTGAGATTTGGTTCCATGTCCTCATAATATGAATGTTGTCGAGTCCAAGTGGGTTCTCCACTTAAAGTATTAACATGACAGGATTGTGGAATGTCACATGCTTATCTTATTGCTCAGGGATACTCTCAACTATTTAGTTTTAACTTTGATCACACCTTCAGTCCAGTGATTAAAATCTCCAATGTTGCAAAGTCCGTGCCATTTCCACTGTGTGGAAGTGACCCTTGCATTAGGTGGACGTCAACAATACTTTTCTTAATGGTATTCTTGCTGCCCTAGCTTATATGGCTCAAACCATTGGCTACAAGGATCTAGTTCGGCCTGATTTCGTGTGTCGTCTATGGAAAAGATATTTATGGGCTTAAGTAGGTTCCTCGGGCTTTGTTTCAGAGGTTTAGTGGCTATCTTTGAGAGCTTGGTTTTGTCTGTAGTTCCTCTCAAACGTCCTTGTTTGTCTTCTCTCACAGTACTGTTGTTTTCTACCTTTTGGTGTAATTTGATGATATCATTCTTATTGGCAATAGTTTTGCCGCCATTCACTAGTTCATCTCTCGTACTGATTGAGAGGTTTCTGTTAAGGATCAGCGTTCGTTGAGTTACTTTCTTGGACTGGAAGTATCCACCACTCGTCTGGCCTGTTCTTAGGTCAGGCCAAGTATGCTCATGTCGGTCTTCAATGAGAAGGTATTATTGATGCTATTTTTGTCTCCACGCTTTTTATGCATTCGTCTCAGCTTTTCAGCAGTCTGATTGATCCGTTTGGTAATCCTACTCTCTATCGATCTCTGGTTGGTGCTTTGCAGTATCTTACCATTACTCGTCCAAATTTGTCTTTGCGGTCAACTCGGTCAGTCAGTTTCTTCAGGATCCTCGTGACGGTCACTTTGCAAATGTGACTAGGATTATAAGATATGCCAGTGATACCTTTTTACTACGGTTGATCATTCAGCCTACTGCTTCCTCTGAGGTGTTAGGATTAGGGGTGACAAATGGGCGGACGGGTCATATATGGGTTGGGTAATATGGATAACTTAAAAATATGGGTATGATCAATTTTAACTCATCTTATGAGGGGTAAAAATGGGTAGAGTCAAAATGGGTCGGGTTGAAACCCGCTCAACCCATTTGGTTGAAAATTATTCAACTCACAGGTCAAAAATAGGTAAGCTCGTGGGTTTCAACCCCATATATGAACTCATATGAGTTTATATACCAACCAATATGGATAAACTTTGGGGTTTCAACCCATATATTGACCCATATGAGTTTATATACCAACCCATATGGGTAAACCCGCTATCAACCCGCAACCCCAACCCTTCAGAACCATATTTTTAACTACCCATTTGACTCAATACTCATTTTACCCATATCCATCTGGGTTTAAAATTAGACAACTCACTTGACCCGTGGGTTACAAATCTATTTTGCCACCCCTAGTTAGGATATTTCAATCTTGACCGGGCTCTATGCCTTGAGAATCATTTCTCGACATATGGATATGTTGCTTTCCTTAGTGGTAATCTTGTCTCTTGTAGTGCCAAGAACCAGCCAACGATATCTCTTTCTAGTAGGACTCTGAGTACTGTGCCTTGGCTAATATTATAGAGAGGTTACTTGGCTTTCTCATCGGCTTCTTGACCTCCATTCCGCTTTCTGAGTTGCCTCTCTTGGTGTGTGACAAAAAAGTTGTGATCTTTCTTGCACAGAATCGTATTGCTCACAAGCGCGCAAAACTCATTGACATTGACTATCATTTTATTTGAGAGTTGGTTGACAATGGCAAGTTGCGTGTTAGTCATGTACCTACTTCTCTTGCAAATAAATCCCTAAAGGCCTCTCTCACCCTTTGATTTTTTTCAGGTCAACCTTTGCATTTTGATTCATCAGCCGCTTCACTTGAGAGGGTGTTAAGATTAAAAAGATAGGCTGGGTGCATTATATCTCAAGGGTATTTTAGGTGTTGCCTATTTACCTTTGTAATGCTCTTATACTCAATTAGAATTTCCTTTTTCACAATTTCTTTCTTGCTTATGAGACATTCTATGTTTGTTTGTGTCGGTAAAACTTACTGAAATCATGATGTAAATAATTTAAAGGAAAATATACCCTTCTTAAAAATATGGAGGCAAGATCTTCTTCTTCATTTCTTTTTATTAATTTATATAATGAAAGGGGATAAGGAAAGCCAATGTTATATTTTTTACATACTACAAATTCACCATTGATCACTACCAGGGGCGGAGTTATGCCTGGACAAGGTGGGGACAATTGTCCCGCCTTTTTTAAAAAATAATTATTTTAAATGATTTTTAATTAGTGTCCTAGTTTATTTTTAATTTTAGATCACTTTATCCTTCTAAATATAATTATTTTTTTCAAATTTTAACACTATTTTTATATATAGAGTCATCAAATTAATTTGTGACCCGTCATATTTTTTGTTTGCCTCCGCCATGATCACTAGCTTATCTCCCGATGTTTTGATAAGCTATCAATGGAAGTTGGTTAGAAAGACTGATCTTTTCTTAACGTGCTCAATTATTTATCTTTTACACATTTATAATTAATTTTTTTATTAATCTAAAGTAAGCCATCTTATTCACAGCTGATCAAGAAATTAAGACGCAACAATAAGAAAAGTTAATTTGTGTGGTCTGTGGTTTATCCTTCGTAATGTCCAAAGAAATATTGACAGATTTAGTTACGTACTAATAAGTACTAAAGTAGCTGGTGGTTTTAGTAAATCAGATGAACCAAAACGTTAATCACAATTAATTAATCAAAATGCATGATTTGACAGTTTAGTGATAATTAGGTACATGCCAAGTACTAACCACTACGTTGTTTAGTGATATTAACTACACTGAGTTTGTCCAAATTAATAAAAAGACTGTGATAGGATTACAACATTCATCCATTACCCTACTATCACATTTACTTTGCTCCAATAAAATTTTAAAAATATTCTTAAAAATCAAAGTTAGAGAATAAAATTAAAAATTAAGTAAATAAATTTGAGAGAATAAAATTAAAAATTAAGTAAATAAAATTATAAGGAGTAGCATTGTTGAATAATAAATATTGTTTGAAGTTTCCGATTAACTTAATTAGCACGTTTCTTTAATGTTTATCCACTTTTTTTGGTGTGGGGTCACTTAATCAAAGTCATATTTGACCAAGAAAAACATGTTTATTTCTAGAGAGTTCCTAAATTTTAATTGGAGCCCTTTTAGAAAAATTATAAAATTATACTCCCTCCGTCCCACTTTAAATTATTTATTTACTTTTTTTACGGTGTTCAATGAACATGTTTGAGCGTAAATATCTATAGTTATTTATAATAATGACGCATAAAAAATGATATTTAGAAAATAGATATTAAGACAAATCTAAAAATATCTCAAATGATATATTTATTATTTATATATTAATTTTTATTTAGGGTCAAAGTTTATAAAGTTTGACTCTCAAAAGGTAAATAAGCAATTTAGAGTGGGGCGGAGGGAGTATTTGTTAGGACATTTTTTATAAAACAATATCCTTATATACGTGTCCTAATGGACCTTTTTTTGTTGTAGTGAAGTCGAGGAACAATGAGATATATCGTACCGATAAACCTGTTATCATTGTCGATGCAATTTAAGTTACCAATCAATACTCGAAGAAAGGTCATTAATCTTCATCGTACTCATGACTCACTCACTCATTAGTAGTATGAAATATGCAATAGAACTAGGTAATGAATCTAAATAAATCACATAATTCAATCAGATGCAACTACAAGATAATTTAGTACAATAAAAATAAGAATGAATAGAACATGATTATGTCACCTTCAACCTTGCATTGTAATCACCAATTACTTTAATTGCCATATGAATTGCAAAAAAATTACTTTCTCCATTAAATGGGAAATCTCGAAAAGATACATAGTACAGAGACGAGATTTTCAGGTGAGAATACCTATCCAATTTCTCGTATGGACTATTATCTATACTTAAAAAATCCCTTGGAGTATTTACATTAGAAGAAATTAAACTAATTTAGGAATAAAATCTTCTAATCATACTAAAAAT
Source organism: Rubia occidens (assembly GCA_032360425.1). Lineage (NCBI taxonomy): Eukaryota > Viridiplantae > Streptophyta > Magnoliopsida > Gentianales > Rubiaceae > Rubia > Rubia occidens. Next base: position 7,604 of record JAUOBV010219440.1, read on the forward strand.
ACTAAATATGTTGTGTTCTTGCTAAGATAAGAATACTACCTTATCTAGAAAAAGAAATGGAGATACCTTCTAACAAGACTTCTCCATTGACAACATAATTCTAATTACCAAAACAATATTCTTCTACAAAAAATAGAATTGTAATCTAATTAAGGAATCGAATGTCAATTAGACTAAGAGAATAATGTAGTTCAGCCCTCAAAAGTCAATGGGCTAGATCCAAGTGAGATTAGGAATCTTGGACAGTTTCTACCCAGGATGATTCGGCCCACGCCTTCCATGTGCCTCCCAAGTTTTGGTCAAGCATTGTCGTGTGATATTTTGATCTATTACGTGCAGTGTTTCTCTAATGTTTTCCCTCCATTGTTTCCATTTATTCCATAGTTGATCTTTAATTCTTCATTACAGGTCCAATGGTGGGTCTTCAAGTCTTCCAAAGGCAATAGTTCTTATAAAGTCCTTGAAATATCCAAATGTTTGTAGAATTTCAGAATTATTGATATACGACATAATGTATGCGCAATACACTCTAAGGTATATGCTAATGATTACTATGTATACTATCATATTTAAGGCATATTAGTGTGATATACACAAATTTTTGTGTGAGCTTGTTTCTTCCTCTTCTCCTTTCTCTTATTCCTTCCTTTTCTCCCAGAATCTGCTCTTTTCCTTTATTCGGGAAAATTCTCCAACCTTTTGGATTTCAGAGGTAGATCAGAATATGGCAGTCACCGCTGATTAGAAGGTAGAGTTAGTGATGTGGGAAATTCTTTCCGAGTGATGATAGTGTCCTATATCAGCTCACGGCGAGACCTAGCCTCTTCAGATACCTGCAAATGTCCCCGGGTTGGTCCTGGGGAGGAAACTCTGACAATCAATTCAGTATGGCCTAATTGCCTATGCATTTTGGGAGTAAAATATCACTTACCTTTTTGGTGTTTTCTATCTTTATTTTTGATCGCGTGATCATTTACCGATTATTGTACTCCCTTCTTTTGGATCATGGTCCAGTAGTAGGCATTGTGAAAAGTGCTATTTCTACGGTTGGTCAGCTTGTGAAGATGTGGTGTTCTCGATCCTTGTAGATACGGTGTTCTTCCTTGATTCGACGAAGCCATTGCTTTGCATGCTAAGCTTTAACCAACCAGGATTGGTTAGGTCATATATATATTATAAACCCTCCCCCCCCAGCCATAGAGTCGTGGAAAACAAAGTGTAAGCGACTGTTTGTTTGATCTGGACAATGTGATATTTGAAGCAGAGTTATGAAAGAGGAATATATTTCATCGAATCGATCAAGTTTAAACAATGTATTTGATGTGGATTTTAAAATGAATTTGTGAGTAGAAGAATGCGTATGTTATATTTTGAAAGAGCTTGGAAATATTTTAAGCATAAATGTAATGTATTGAAAAGTTTATGGTAACCATTTAATATTTTCTAAATCTCGCCAGTTGATTAGTAATATCCCGAAACATAAGGGAATAAGTTGTATAAATAAACAATAAATGGAGTAATCATTACAAAGCGTGTTTTCCTATATTGACATGTGACGGTTTTGATTTTCAACGGATAAATGTAATTGATTGCATAAAAAAGATATGCATTTCAGTAAAGTAACTTTATCGATCTGTATTCCCTAGTAACTTTGTGAAAGAAAGCATCCTTCCGATGAATTTACAATCTTTATTTCTTTGTTGGTAGTTTGTTCTTAGCCTTTTCAAAAGGTAGTAAAACATTTTCATTGGATCCCATTTTGAGAAGGTAAATTATTCTCCCTAAATTTTCTATTTCGGGATCATGGTAATTGTTTGCATTGAATCCTTGTCTTCTACTGCTAACCCTAATGTAAGTAGGTGTAGCAGTGCGGGTGCTTGTAGTGTTGTGCATGTTGATGATGGGGGTGACGTCAGGGAGAATGACACATGCAAAGAAGGCGGTAGTCAAGTGGTTGAGGATGGTCAAAGTGTTACAACTTAGAATGACATAATCTCTTTGAATTGGAACCACTCCTCCTTAAATGATCGTGATAATAGGATAGCAGCGTAGGGGAGAGCCTATGGAGTCCTCCTACTGGGTATATTTCAATGTATGAACATCATTTTTTTTGTATGGATTAACCATACCTGTTATTTCTTTCGTTCTGAGCTTTTTTGAACCTTATGGTGTTGCTTTGGCTTAGTTTCATCCTCGGGGTATGGTTAAGAATGTGGGTTTTAAGGAAGTGTGCAGTTCGGCTGGAAAAACATTTTAGTTTTAATTTTTCCTCCGGATCTTATCAGCTCCAGAGGTTGAAGAGCAATGAGGACTAGTTTACCTTTGATCAGGTATTACTGAGATTCAAGTTTTGTAGGACTTCCCTAGAAACTATAGAGTTTGGAAGGATGGATATATGTTCATCAAGTGTGCTTATGGAAAATATATACTCTCGTCGAATATTGTGGTGCCTTTAGATAGGCAATCTGATAAGGAAGGAAGTTGAGAAAATAAAGTGGTATTGTGAAGTCCTTGGCCGCCCATTAGATAAGACTGGGAAGGCCTAAGGGGAAGCGAGGTTGTCACTTATTCTTGTATTTGAGTTATTTAGGGATTTGTGTAGTTTATTTTGTGTTTTGTGTTCGTGTTTTTTCTTCGTTTCCTTTTTTATAGGTATAGAAATGTCACGTATAACAGTTGAAGTTCCTATTATTCGGGATGAGGGAGAAGAAGCTTAATACGATGAGGGCTTTAAATTGAATCATAGGAGTTGAAAATATGCTCAAGATAACCCTGAGTTGAAAGGAATGAAGGTGAAGTGTGGGGTGACCTAGAGACGTCGGAAGCTCGCCGCTGACATCGATTTGAAATTGCAAGATCAGGCTCTCAAAGTGGCAAACGAAAGCCTGAAGGGTAAAAAGGGGCCACTATCGAGACATCCAAAGTATAGAAGTTGAGCAATCATGTTAGTGTAGCATTAAAGGGCTCACTTATTGTCAATGTGATGAAGCAGTCACAAAAGTCAAAGGCTGCTGCTAATTGAGATCGGCTGAATTTGATCAGGCTATCTAGGTATGTATGTGTTAAATACATGAACTGTTGGTTTGCTGTGTGTTAACTATAATAATGTGTATTACTTATGATTCACATATGGCAGAGTGTTTGGCATCATTTAGGCATCGTCTCGCGAAATTTGCTTAGAAGAAAAGTTACATTCTCAAACTGGTGGAAGAGTTGGAGGCAGCTCTGGAGCGAAGTGAGGTGGAGTTGGTGAAAGAGCGAATTCTTCACCAAGAGTAGATGAAGTTGCATGGTGTATTAAAGGCGGAGCCCCAAAATCTGAGGAATGAGGGTCCTGCTCATCCGAATTATCCTCGCGTGTTAATGGATCAGGTTGTAAAGACCCTGAGGGTTTTACAACTTCTTTGAAACTGTTTACGCTAAGGCCATAGTTGTGGAGTAGTGTAGATCCTGGGAGGATATTTGTAAGAATAATCCAGACTTTGATATCAATAGTCTTGGTATCCCGCCGGTCATATCGCTCGTTTTGGGAGGTGCTAAGTAGAAGGCGGATGAGGTGTTTGCCAAGAAGATCAAAGATGATGGCCATCCCTTTCCTTTGATCCAGGGTTGGGGAAGCTGGATTTGCTACTAGCGGTAATATAACTTAGTTCATGTATGGTGGATCGTTATCCAGCTGATGAACGGTCTACCATACATGAAGTTGTGAAAATGAGTATAGATGCCTATCTTGAAACGTTAAATATTCTCTTTAAGCCAATGGAGTGTGCGATAGAGCTTGGATATAAAATAAGTGAGTTTCTACTAAAGTTTAAGGATCTTAAAGTATAATGGAAGAAGAAACTTGAGGCAACTATGTATGAAGGGGACGAGCATGATAAACATTTCTCAGAACCAAATGTTGTGGTTGGCAAGCTTATAATAGAGTTAATGAATATTATGTGGAAAGAAAAAGAATGACGGAGATTTTTGGTGGAGAAGACTCGGGAAGTTGATCAGAAGACAACTCTAGCTAAGCAGGCAGAAAGTAAAGATGAGTTGTTCGATCGGATAAAAGGGCTTTAGGTTGAATGCCATCATATGGAAGTGATGTCTAACGAGTGGCAAAATAGATGCCGATGCACGTCAGCATAATGTTCAACTATTGACTAAAT
>JAUOBV010219659.1:0-11756 GCA_032360425.1 Rubia occidens
TTACAAGAGATAGAACCGTGAGAAAGGACAAAAGGCATCCCTCTTCTAGTTCAATGACTCGAAGAATAAACATTGTTGATGAGAATGAAGAAGAGATTGAGGGACATAGGGAAATGATATCGAAGATGACAAAGAGTTTAGGGATGGAGATGAGGTCCATGTGGATACTTTTGGTGGAGATGATGATGATTTTTTTGATGACTAGACTTTAGAGCCTTAAATAATTCCAAAATAATTCAAGGATTCTTCGATCTTAGTTGTTCAATCTTCTTAATACCCATAAAACTTTTAATTTGACATTGTGTTGAAATCTTTATTTGCTTTCTATGATTTTTGTTATCATTATTAATTCTATTTTGTATCTTTAATGAAATAATTCTAGTTCATGTTTTGCATGCACTTTTATCCGAAAAGCGTGCGCTTGCACTTAGCGCTTCGCGCTTCAGTAATTTTTACCATTAGCGCTTTATTGCGCTTTGCACTTTTAAAAACCTATCTATGTATGGATGTGTGCATCCTGTGCATGTAATATGCAGGGCGGTCCAATATATTTTGGAGACCTGTGCGAAAAAATATTTTGGGCACGTATACACACACATATATATCTTTCTATATTTTGCATTTAAATAATATATATATGTAACATATATAAAATATTGTAACATAATCAGGTATAATGCTAGGAATTCACTCCATCTTATTTATAATTTTTTAGATATAAAAAATAATACAAAATAGTGGGGATATAAATCAAGATGCTAATAAATGTTACTTTGTTTATATCATCTAACATAATATCCCAAATTTAGTAATTTGTTTAATCTTTAATTCACTAAAGTAAAAATATAATTTTTGATCTATTTATACCAAGTATATTCGTAATTTTCATCTAAGTATTGTAAAATTTTATTGTTTATGCCGTGTATATTGATTTTACTACAATTAAAATTTTAATGTTCTATTTTAGAACAATAGAATTGATATACAAACTATGAAAATTAAAATAAAATACTCTCTTGATAGATTAGTAAGTGGTGATCTTACAAGGTAAAGGCAAGAAAAAAAAATAATAACTCACCATTCTTCTTCAAATTTAAAAATATAAAAGAAAAGGAAGATTATAAGAAAATAGATTTATAACTTAAAAAAAGTTTGATAATGGAATGAGTCAAAAAATAATTTAGTATCTTCATCTACTAGGTCAAAAAGTAATTTAGATTTTTAAAATGGCTCAGATTTTAAATTAAATGACCCAAATTTAAAAAATTAAAACGGAAAAAATTACAAAAGAAATATAAAAAACCTGAAATATAATTTTGGGTAGCCAAAAAATTTAAGCCCAGTACGGGAGCACAGCCTGCGTTGGGCTTGGACTGACTCTGGTGATGGGCCTATCCTTTGTTCATGTGATGTGCTGACAGTTATTAAATTCCCCCCAGATTTATGGTGCTTTAATAATGTCTGTCAAAATCCACTTGATTATGACATCTCTGCTTGAAACCAACAAGTTGGTGGTTCTTAAGGTAATTACTCATTTTCCACTGTCGTGGCCTTATGTTCTTGTATTCGAATATTCGATAATCCCCTGTTTATCATTAGGGATCATCCGAGATGTGCTCAAATGCAAATTTGGGACTCCATGGACAAGGCTTATTGAACCTAACTGGATCCGGCAACCTTATTGTTTCTCAGCACTTGGTCTTGTACCTCTTTTACAACACAAGTGTAAGGTTTCCTCTTTATAAGGGTGATTTGCTAATGCATGTACTCCTTTTTGCTCAAATATGTTTATTCATCTTTTTTTATTGCAGGTAATAGAAATTTAGTGGTAATAATCTATTACCTCCTCCGTCCTAGTCAAAGTTGCACAAAATATTTTTCACGGTCTCCTATAAACATGTTTGACTGTAAATATATGTAACTACTAATGATAACAACACATAAAAAGTTAACATTTAGAAACTTCATGTTACGAAGAATCTAACAAGATCTCATACGATAGTATTATTGTTTCACATATGTATTTAATTATGTGGTCAAGACTTGACAACTTTGATTGGGAAAAAGATTATGTGCAGATTTAGTTAGCACAAAGGGAGTAGGTTTATTCCAAGAGCTAGACCCCTCTCTCTATTAATATTATTTTTGTTGGCCTCTAAAATTAAAGTACGAAATTTAAGCCAGGTCCCCCCCATTTTGGTCTATTGTTTTGAATGTCTCCATGTTATAGTGCGATTTTTGTGCTACACTTCATATTAGACAGTCACTTGCGCAACATAGAGAGTACTTGTGGAGAGGTTTTACTATGAAATGAAATTTTCCGTTGAGAATACTGTTGTCTAGATTTGCTTTTGTGCTTTTAATCTTGACTTTGAATGTGAAATCTCTTCCTTTTGCTCGAAGGTTGGGCCTGAATCTACTATGCGGGGACCGATACAAAATGCAATTAAGGGTTATTTTTAAGTAGCTCGCTCTCGCTCTCGCTTTCTCTCTCCCCCTCTCTCTCTCTCACAAACACACACACACTTCTAATCTCATTCCTTTGAATTTCTAATATTTGATTTTGTCATGGTTCAAGATTCCATTGTCATCTTTCAGATTGCCCCCTTGAACTGCTTCATTCATATAATGATTGCAATGCGAATGCATCATTGTTTTCCAGGTAATGAACTGTTATATGCTCTGATATGGAGTTAACAAACTTTTAAGATTGAAGTTCTAATTTAACTTATGAATTTACGTACTTTTATGCATTATAAATGAAATATTATCCTGATACAGATATATCGTGTTGAAGATGTTATTGTTGAAGGCCTTGTAGAAGGACCGGTTGTCTATTTTCACTGGGTTTGAACCGTAGATGTGAAATTTTCCAGAGAAATTAGTGCATCAAGCCTAAGTATAGTGGCCATCTGTATAGATTTACTGGCTTTCATTTCTTATATTTCAAGAAAGTCTTTTTTGATATATTTCCCATTCTTATTTTTAATGAGGGATGTACATGGTCTTTAATTGTCGCAGCAGATGTTGTTTATAATGGTTAAATTTTGCATTGGATGTAATGATAGGTAACTCTATGATTGTTAGTGAAAATATTTGATTTGATTACAGGGTGTTTTGGTAGCTTGGGTACCGTTGAAAATTTGCCTACTGGTCTTAGTAGTGGAGCAGAGCATGGGGGAAAATGTAGAGATTTGTCATGAGGTTACATCAACTGTGGTGCCATCTATGGTAGTGCTGAACTGCCTGTGAACTCTGTAAGCGAAGTGGAAATAGTAGTTTACATGATACACCTGCAGGTGGTGGTATAACTGGTAAGTTTTTTTACCAGAAGTCTATGTCATGTAATGCATTCTGAATTTTGGTCTCATTTATCGCCCCTTATTAGAATTTGAGTTCTTGGTAAAAGAACTTTTGATGAGTGATTTAGTGATTAAGGGTAGTGTAGTGTACATGCTATTATCCATTATTGACTTTTGGATTTCCTACATATGTATTATTGTAAAAATAATGTATCTTCAATTCTGTGCATAGATACTATTGCAAAGTTTTCTATAGTGTTGATCCTTTGCGCATTTGATGTGCCAATCCTGTGCATGGATATAACAATCCCCTGCATCTGATGCGCCAATCATATGCATGGATGTTTGCATCTTGTACATGTGTTGTGCCTGTCCTTTGTTCATGTGATGTGCTGACAATTATTGTATTCCCCTTAGATTTATGGTTCTTTAAGAATGTTTGTAAAAATCCACTTGATGTTGAACTCCAAAAATGGTTATAGACGGTGAAACCAGCAATTTGGTGGTTCTTAAGGTAATTACTCATTTACCACTGTTGTATCCTTATATTATTGTATTTGAATATTCGATAATCCCTTGTCAATCTTTATGTATCATCCAAGATGTGCTCAAATGCAAATTTGGGACTCAATAGAGAAGGCTCATTAAACCTAACTTGATCTGGTTCCCTTATTGTAGCTCAACAGTTTGTCTTGTCACTCTTCCGTAGCATAAGTTTAAACTTCCTCTTTATAAGGGTGATTTTATAATACATGTACTCCTTTTTGCTCAAATGCGTCTTTTAAATCTTTTTTATTTCTTGAAATACAAAACTTAGTGCTAATAATCTATTATTCCCTCCATCCCAACAAAATTTACACGGATTCTTGTTCATGGTCTGCAATAAACATGTTTGAATGTAAATATATGCAACTACATATGATAACAACACATAAAAAGTTAACATTAAGAAACTGATTGTTACGAGGAATCTAACAATACCATATAAGATAGTATTATTGTTCAAATATATATTTAATTATGTGGTTAAAGTTCGGCAACTTTGACTAGGAAAAAGATTCTGTGCTGATTTAGTTGGGACGGAGTGAGTAGGTTTATTCCAAGAGCTAGACCCCACTCTCTATTGATATTATTTTGGTCGGCCTCTGAAATCACTCATATTAGTTAGAGTACAAAATTTACCGCCAGGATCCCCCCCCTCTATTTTGGTTTACCATTTTGTTTGTGTCCAAGTTATAGTGTGATTTCTGTGCCGCATTTCATTTTAGGTAGTCACTTGTGCATCATAGAAAGTACTTGGGGAGAGGTTTTACCATGAAATGAAATTCGTCATTGAGAATACTGTTGTCTAGATTTGTTTTTGTGCTTTTAATTTTGACTTTGAATGTGAAATCTCTTCCTTCTACTTGAAAGTTGGGCCTGGATCTACTATGCAGGGCCCTGTGCAAAATGCAAGTAAGAGTTATTTATAAGTCTCTCTCTCACACACACTGAATTTTAATCTCTTTTCTCTGAATTTCTATTGTTTTATTTTATCAGGGCTTCAAGACTCTAATGTCATCTTCAGGATTAGCCCCTTGAATTGCTTTATCCACCTGAGGATTGCAATGTAAATGCGTCATAATGTTAACAGACTTTAAGACTGAAGTTCTAATTTGACATCTAAATTTACTTACTTTTATGAATTATAAACTAACTGAACTATTATCCTGATACAGATTTGTCATGTTGAAGATGTTATTGTTGAAGGCCTTGTAGAAGGATCAGTTGTCTATTTTCACTGGGTTAGAACCACATATATGAAACATTCTGGAGAAAGCAGTGCATCAGGCCTGGGTATGGTGGTTTTATGTATAGATTTACTTGTTTCATTTTCTTGTATTTCAAGAAAGTGTTTTTTAATTATCGCAATGTAGTGATAAATAACTCTATGGTTGTTATTGAAACATATATGATTGGTTTATAGATTACTTTGATGGCTTGAGTATTGGTGAAAATTGCCCATTGGTCTTAGTAGTGGAGCAGGACATGGTGGCAGCGGTGGAGATTTATATTACAATAAGGTTGCATCAATTGTGGTGCCGTTTATGGTAGTGACAAGATGCCTAGTGAACTTGGTAGCAGAAGTGGAAATAGAAGAATGAAGCCTTTGAGAAGCTAATAAACCCTGACCCAAACCCTAATGATCAACTTGTAGATTGCCTTGAAACCAACCCAATGGAAATGAACTCAGATCTCCCTAATAATCAAGATAGAAGTAGATCTTCTAGCAAGCTTACATGTCCAGGTAATAAATGATTAAGGGTAGTGTAGTGTACATAATGTTTTCCAATATTAACTTTTGAATTTCCTGCATATGTATTATTTTAAAATAATGTCTCTTCAATTCTGCTCACAGATACTGTTGTAATTTTGTTTTACAGTTCTATGCATGTGCTGTGATAATCCTTTTCACATATGATGTGTCAATCATGTGCATGGATGTGCCAATCATGTGAGCACATATCTATGTGCATCATGTGCACTTGATGTGCCTATTATTTATTCATTTGATGTGCTGACAAATATTGAATTCCCCTAAAAGTTTATGGTGCTTTAAGAATGTTTGTCAAAATACACTTGATGCTGAACTCCAATAGATGGTAATAACAACACATGTATTTCGACATCTCTGATTCTTAAGGTAATTACTCCTTTTCCATCGTCGTGGCCTTATGTTATTGTATTCGAATATTCTATTATCCCCTAGTAATCATTAAGGGTAACCTGAGATGTGCCCAAATGCAAATTTGGGACTCCATTGACAAGGCTCATTGAACCTAACTTGATCTGGTGACCTTATTGTAGCTCAACACTTGGTCTTGTCCCTCATTTACAACATAAGTGCAAGACTTCCTCTTTTTAAGGATGATTTGCTAATACATGTACACCTTGTGGCTCAAATGTGTTTATTCATTTCTTTTTCATTGCTTGTAACAGAAAATTTAGTTCTAATAATCTACTACTTCTCCCATCCCAACCAAATTTGCACAGAATCTTTATCACGGTCTCCAATAAACATGTTTGATTGTAAAATATGCAACTACGTATGATAACAACACATAAAAAGTTAAAATTTAGAAACTACATAGTACGACGAATCTAACAAGATCTCATGCAATAGCATTATTGTTCATATATATAATTGGGATCATGTGAGACAACCTATCTTACGTGAGACAACCAAGTTATGTGAGACAAAATCTGCACCATTAAAATGGTATCTTGAATAGCTAATATTGGAGATATAAATAATGAATTATAACTTGTTAAAAATAACTTATTAAGATATAAATAAACAATAAATATCTCATTGTAATATATATATATATATATGCTGAAGAAAATTTAAAGAAACACATAATTTGAAATAACAAAATGTTCGGATTTTTATAGTACACTGATACAATACTTTGATAGAAATATGTATACATATTATTTATTTATTAATTTATACATGACATAGTCTTGTTTTAGATCGACTAACTGTTAAATGAGGATATTTTATAATTAGTGAGACTAATAAGATCATTTTATATTTACTTTTGTTCATTGCAATGAGATACATATAATTATGGTAGCCTTTTAAAATGAATCTCAAAATATAAATAATTACTTTTAAATAATAAAAATCAAATATTATTAAAAAAATCATATTTTATTCTATTCAATATTTAAAGATTTCTAACTATCTCATATAGTTTTTCTAAGATGACTAAAGTTTAAAATTCCAAATACAATTTTTTAAAAATTTAAATGTAAGATAAAACATGTACAAAAAAATTAATCCCAATATTTTAATTAATAATGTCGCGCAACGCGCAATGGAAGTCTGCTAGTATTAATAATAAATATAATTCAAAATTTGCGGATCTTTTTCGGGTTGAAACTGGTCATAAGAAAATTGTGGGTCACTTGAGTCACCCATTCTATTTTCCCCAAATTCTGAGCAGAGGATAAGAAGAGACACCAATGCTTCCATTTCTTTTTCGATTACCTCTAATTACAACCCGTGGCATCCTCTTTCATACCTCCAATCAACACTACCAATGGATCGCCAAGCATATTCACGTCCATCGCCAAGCATATTCACGTCCAAAGGGAACGTCGTGCTAAACAAGTTTTCTGCGAGGTACCCTTGTTTCTCACTTATTGCATCTAAAAGGGCTTTTGTTTTTGTGGGTCTTCTCAATAGTTTATGTTCATGGATTCAGATGATTTAATGTTTAGGACATGAAAGGATCCCTGCAACTCATGTTGTCAAGCAATGAGTGTTATTTGTTTGGGTTTGGACCAATGTATGTCTGGAATGTATTTTTGTGTACCTTGTGTCTGTGTGTGTTTAACATAGTAAAGAGAAGTGCACAAAATTGGAAAATATGTGCTCAATTATAAATCTCCTTTACCTACTTTTCATTGTGCTACCTCTTTCTGTTAAAAAACTAAGAAGGAAATCAGATGCTTCTGAGCTGATTTTTAGAGGGTAATGGCCTGATCGACCAACAAGGTTCCCGCAGGTAGTTTCTTCATTTTGATTTATGTGTGTGGCTTCCGTTATCTTTTAAACTTTCATTTCTAGTGTTGATTTTTGTTTTGCCCCCTGCTACTTCTCAAATTTTAGAAAAAAGTCAGATCTATGTTGCTGCTCTATTGATTTGATAGTTTTTTTCTCGCTTTATGGTTTTTTTTTGGGTGAAGGAAGTATTCTTATTGGTATCAAGTTGTTGTGATAGCTATGATTAGAGGCAACGTAGTTGAAAGAATACTATGGAAGCTGAAATTTAATTGAATGAACAAGTTAGTATTGAGTTAGAATTGAATGAAGCCACTGCTCACTACGTTTGAGCACCTCTCTTAGTTTTATTTTACAGTTGTTGTTGGATGCCTAGATTGTGATACAAGTTATGGTGTGCATTTTTCAGTTGTAAAAAAGTTTTATTTGATTTTAATCTATTGTCGTGAAGTAGTTTAGTAAGAACTCGGAAAACTTCTGAGCTTCCCTTCTCATGTTTTCCCAGAATCTTGAAGCTAGCATTGTGACTCCTAGGTTTTATTTTTTGTCTCGAGACAGAATTCTCCTCGCACGGTTCTTCCTCCTGAGGTTGACCATCATCTTTTGTTTTCGCGTAAGATAAAAGGATTCCATAGCAAGAACATCTTTCTCCATCATCCCCTTTTTGTGCCATCTCCAAGCAGCCTATACGAAGAATAAGGCCCATGTTCTCCAGTGGTGTGAGTAGAACCTGATGTATGCTGGAGTTTCTTGCTGTGAAGCCTCTTGAACTGATTCACCATGAACTTGAGATCTTCGGCTCTCAACGTGAATGCTTCAACATCAATAAGTGCGTAAACTATTCCAGTTGAACAAGGAAGATTGGTGGTTGACTTGGGAAACAAAGACCAAGTAGCTCATTCTCACAGAAGTTTCCAGGTTACAGAATGATACTGTTGGAAAAGAAACCTTCGCCCGCAATCTGTCGTGAAACTGTCGAGCCTTTCCCAGATCCAGAACAACATCTCTGTTACTGGATCTCCTTCACGAACAATGTAAGTGCTCTCAGTGCACAACAAGGATACTAGACGTTCGCAGATAGCTCAAAGTAACTGATCATCCATTTTTGAGAATAATGGCACACAACGAACTAGGTCCAAGCAGAGATGGTGCTGAATGTCACGACACAAAGTTGGTAAGTTGTGAAGAGTGGTTTCTTCATTTACTCCACGAGCTGCCACCCACTTATGCTAAACAAATTATCTCACGAGCTGTCTCAAATCTTCAGGTAGCTAGCATTGTCGTATCCATTCTCCAGTGTCTCTCCACTTGAGTCTCCATTCCTCGAACCGAACAGTTAGGATTGTAAGTATGTCGGCATATTTCTGATAAGATGTGCAAATAAAATAGGGCCAAAATGGTAATGATTATGGAAAATATAGTCTTTTCAATATATGTGCTTGTTGACTAGTTTTCTCCATAGAACTTAGACTCTGTAAACCCTACCACAAACAATAGAAGTGCTTTTCCAGGAAGCTTGAGGAGATGATCTTCTTCTCAACTGTATTTTTTGAAAATGTTATATTTAAAAATAGCATTTCCAATAGCATCACATCTGCTAAACATCTACGTACTTTTTCCCAGAAAACACGAGCGATGAAGTAAGGAGTACTGCAATCCAAGTAGTGAAGCAAACATTTTTTTGGATTCTTTTCATGTTTGCATTCTGTGTTCAAGCAAGATGTGTATCGATCAGTGACAGCACGTACCATGCTGTCCCAAGTACGTGGCAAGAAATTATGCACAGTAGCAAGTTGTACGCAACTCTAGCCCAATTGGTTTTTGTGACTAATTTAGTTTCTTTAGATATAGCCTTGGAATATACTGGATTAGAACAATCAGAGTAAGGGGCATGCTTTTGTGAGTAGCTAGTATAATAAACCAGATTACCGTATGAGGGGAGTGGAAGTGTAGCAATCAGAATAATGAAGAAAACCCCAATAACTTAGAGTGTAAGAATGTTCTCCAAAAAAAGAAGGAAAATCTTAAAGCACTGCTAGTAACTCTTTAAGCACCCACCAATAACTTTGTAAGCACTTAAAAACTATACTTATAGTACCTTCAACAAATAATCAAACTTAAAACACCAAAAATACCATTTTCAAACACCCACACCTTTAATTTGAAATAGCTACAATCATAACTTGAAGCACCAACGTCTTATGCTTAATAAAATTTAAACAAATATTCAAACTTACATGAAATTCTTAAAGCACCAAAACTACCATTTTCAAGCACCAACACGTTTAACTTAAAGCACCTACAAACAAAAATAGAAGCACCTACACTCTACGCGTAAAGCACTTATAAGAAATAATTAAACTTGCATGAAAAATTTAGAACACACATTTTCAAGTATCCACACCTATAACTTAAAGCACCAACAAACAAAAGTAGAAGCACCTACGTATGACACTAAATATAATTTAAACAAATGATCAAACTTGCACGAAATTCTTAAAACACCGAAAATACCATTTTCAAGCACCAACACCTTTAACTTAAATCACCTACAAATAAAAACAGAAACACCTACACTCTACGCTCAAATCACTTATATGAAATAATTAAACTTGCATGAAAATTTTAGAACACACATTTTCAAGCACCCACACCTATAACTTATAGCACCTACAAACAAAAGTACAAGCACCTAAAACAAAAGTACAAGCACCTACGCTGTGCACTAAACATAATTTAAACAAACAATCAAACTTGCACGAAATTCTTAAAGCACAAAAAATACCGTTTTGAAGCACCAACACCTTTAACTTAAAGCACCTACAAACAAAAATAGAAGCCCTTACACTCTTCGCTCAAAGCACTTATAGAAAATAATTAAACTGGCATGAAAATTTAGAACACACATTTTCAAGTACCCACACCTATAACTTAAGCAACAACAAACAAAGGTAGAAGTACCTATGCTCTACACTAAATATAATTTGAACAAATGATCAAACTTGCATGAAATTCTTAAAACACCGAAAACACCATTTTCAAGCACCAACACCTTTAACTTAAATCACCTACAAATAAAAATAGAAGCACCTACACTCTACGCTCAAATCACTTATAAGAAATAATTAAACTTGCATGAAATTTTAGAACACACGTTTTCAAGCACCCACACTTATAACTTAAAGCACCTACAAACAAAAGTACAAGCACCTACGGTCTACACTAAACATAATTTTAACAAATAATCAAACTTGCACGAAATTCTAAAAGCACAAATAATACCATTTTGAAGAACCAACACCTTTAACTTAAAGCACCTACAAACAAAAATAGAAGCATCTACATTCTTCGCTCAAAGCACTTATAGGAAATAATTAAACTTGCATGAAAAATTTAGAACACACATTTTCAAGTACCCACACCTATAACTTAAAGCACCAACAGACAAAAGTAGAAGCACCAACGCTCTACACTAAGTATAATTTAAACAAATGATCAAACTTGCACGAAATTCTAAAAACACCAAAAACACCATTTTCAAGTACCAACACATTTAACTTAAATCACCTACATATACAAATATAAGCACCTACACTCTACGCTCAAATCACTTATAAGAAATAATTAAACTTGCATGAAAATTTTAGAACACATTTTCAAGCACCCACACCTATAACTTAAAGCACCTACAAACAAAAGTACAAGCACCTACACTCTACACTAAACATAATTTAAACAAATAATCAAACTTGCACGCAATTCTTAAAGTACAAAAAATACCATTTTGAAGCACCAACACTTTTAACTTGAAGTACCTACAGACAAAAATAAAAGCTCCTACAAACAAAAATAGAAGCACCTACACTCTTCACTCGAAGCACTTATAGGAAATAATTAAACTT
>JAUOBV010219765.1:0-11755 GCA_032360425.1 Rubia occidens
AAGGGAAGAGAGATTTGAGAGCTAACTAACTGCTTTTCATCATCATCATTCCAAAAGAATTAATCACTCTGCTTCCTTCTTCCTATTATATTTTCTTCTTGCAGCATGAGTAAGCTTCTAGAGCTTCTTTGACTGACAATCGTTACCAAGTACTCGGCCGTGTTTTATTGGAACTACTATTAGTTATCTCCTCAATTTACATATCTTCCCTTATTAATATGGGTTGCTCAAGGTCATTTGATATTAGTGACTTTCTCTCTCTGAAGTAGTGCGGGCAATTTTCACCTCCAACTATGTGTTTTTTCGTTCATTTTTTCCTCATGATTTGGGTGTTATAGCAACATCTCCTCCATGGGCAGTTCAGGGGGGAAATTAACAAAGAAAAACATGGTTCGCATGAATGACAAAGATCTAGGAGCAAAGTTCAGAGAGGAGTAGGAGATTGGGAAATATAGTGATGGTTTAAAGGTGGTTTTAAACAGCGAAACTGGAGATTCCAGTACTAATCCAAAATCGGTATTGATAGTTAAAGAGTTGTCAAAGAGGGTAATTGAGGATGTTGTAGTCTTTGAGGTTGTACTGCCGGTAAAGAGCAAACCAGTTAAGGTTGAATCTGGGGAAAATTCAAACCGGGAAAGAAAGCGGTTTTCGTTGGGTGATAAAATGGAAATGGAGGAAGGTACAAAATTGAGCAAACTATTTGAAGAAGAAGATTTTGTGGTGAAGTACTACGATCCAATAGTTGTGGAAGACGTAGAAATGGGTGAAATAACTCTGGATGAGGTGGAAGAGAGCTCGAAGGAGTGGAATACTTCCATTGTTTGCAAGATTCTGGGCTGTAATCCTCCTTTCAATGTGACCGGGGGCTTCTTCAACAGAATATGGGGAAAAAGGTAAGTAAGGTGTGGATGATGAATAAGGGTGTATTTATGATTAAATGCTGGAATGTGGATTATAAAAATAAGATTGTTGATCCTGGAACTATTTTTTATGGGAAGCCTATAGCTGTTAAGCCCTGGTCCATTGATTTTGACTATTCAAAACCTAGTAAAATAACAATGTGGATTCAAATGCCTAATCTACCTGTTATTTACTGGAATTCAAAACTAATAAGTAAGATTGTTAGCCCTGTTGGTATTCCAATCTTTTTGGATAAAGCTACCCAGCAGAAAGACAAATTATCTTATGCTAGAGTCTAGTTTGAAGTTCAAATTTGTGATAATTTGCATGATAAGGTCTCATTCTTGAATGAAAACAAGGTAATCATGCAACAAAAACTAGTGCTTGAGTGAAAACATGTTAGGTGTGAAACTTGTAATCTATTGGGGCATTGCTTGGAGGAATACCGAGGTAAAACTGATGCTAAAAAGGGTAAAACTGAGGCTAACAAAGGGGGTGTGCACAGAGGATGAAAGGTACATGTGCCAATAAAAAAGTTAGAGAAATTTGGAGTGTCGAGGTTTGAAGAGAAAAGGAAGGAGAAAATGTTGAAACTTGTCATGGAAGAAAATGGAGAGGTAGCTAAAGTAAGCAATGTGGAAGCTTGTTTGAATGGATCTGTAAGCATTTCAGGTCAAGATGGAATTGAGTGTTCTGAAACTTATGTGCAGTGGATGGAAGAAAAACCACCAGATGGAATGTAATTGGTTTGTTTGGAATGTACGAGGGCTGAATAAAACCAGCAAACACAGTGTAATCAAGAAATTCTGTCCACAAAATAACATTTGTTTACTAGGTTTACTAGAAACAAAAATCAAAACAGAAAAAGGAAATTTGAAAATTATAGGGCTGAATTGGGAAATTGTTTCTAATTCTTATGTGGTTACAGGTGGAAGAATATGAATAATGTGGAGAGCTGATTTACTGGATGTAATTTTTTGGCAAAATTAGAACAGTGGTTGGATTTGGAGGTAAATCTAAAGGGCTCTAAACATCATTGTCAATGCACTGTAGTTTATGGCTTTAATACTAGGTTAAAGAAGGAAGGACCGTGGAAATTTCTAAAATGTTGTGGGAAGAGAGACAGGCTTAGCTAGTGGTAGGTAATTTTAACTTATCTTTGGCTTTCCACGAAAGAACTGGGGGCGTACCTATGGATAAAAAAATAAATTATTTTCAGGTCACCGTTGAGGAGTAAGAGTTACAGGAGATTAAAACTACTATTTGTTAATATACTTGGAGTAATAGGAAGGAAGGATGTGATAGCGTGATGAGCAGGTTGGACAGAGGCTTAATCAACGATACCTGGTTACTGCAGTTGGATATGGTGTTCTATGAAATCAGAATGGAAACACATGTTTGATCATCTACCCCTGATGATAAGATTTAATGCAAATAATGTGAAATTCAGGAAGCCCCTTAAGTATTTTAATATGTGCTCTCTATCACCTTAGTTTAAAGGAACTGTGGAACAAATATAGAAAAGCAAAAATGTGAAAATCATGACTGATCTGTAAAAATGCTCAAAGCCTTAGAAAATCCTCTCTCAAAATTGAAAAGCAGAAATTTGGTGCAATAGGGGAAAGAGTTGAAGTGAAGATAAAAGAGAGGAGAGATGCCCTGGATGGTCTGAATGAAAACCCTATGTCAGCAATGAATGAGGAGAAAGAAAATGCAACTAGGAAGGAGTTAGAGAATTTACAAGAAGCAAAATATATGTTCTTTCAACATAAAGGAAAAATACAGTGGTTGTGTGAAGGTGATCGTCCTACAAAGTTGTTTTATGATTTTTTAAGGTCAAGGCAGTATAAAAAATATTGCATCTCTGGCAGTGGAAGGGGAGTTAGTCACTAAGCAGAAATGCATTGAAAAAGAGTTGCTAAGGCATTTCAAAGGTCTCTTGGGGAGCAGATCAATAAAAGAGAAGCTGGATAATAATGTAGCTAACTATGGAAAATTACTGAGACTGGAATAGAAAATGAGGTTGATTTACCTAGTAAATCAGAAGGAGATAAAAACTGCTCTAAAAGGAATTCATTCACAGAAAAATCCTGGTAAGGGTGGATTTACAAGTCAATTCTTCAAAGAATCCTAGAGAATAATTGGGGAGGATGTAGTTCATGTTATGGAAAATTTCTTTGGAGGAGAAGAGAAACCAGAAAGCTTCAACAACACAGTCATAGCATTATTGCCAAAAATACCTCTGCCACAGGTTGCTTCTAATTTTAGGCCTATTTCTTTTTTGTTTCGTAGTATATAAGATAATTTCTAAGGTGATCTGCTCTAGACTGAGATTGGTGCCTCCTGATATAATTAGTGATAATAAAAGTTCTTTCATAGAAGGAGGATACATTGCTCATAATTTGTTACTAGCCCAAGAATTGCTGTATAGGTGCAAAAATGAGAAAATGGTGCCTAGTTGTGTGATGCAACTAATAAAATAAGGCATTTGATAATATTAGCCGGGAATTTCTCTTTGACTGGTTGTGTGAATTAAAATTTCCTAAAAATGATGGTTGATTGGATTATGAGAAGTGTCAGAAAATCCAGTTATTGTCTGTCAACTAATGGTATATATTCTAATGGTTTTGAACCTAGAAAAGGGACAAAGCAAGTGATCCTATGTTCTTTTTGTTTGTGATATGAATGAAGTATTTATCTAGACTGTTTAATAGACGTTTTGGGGGAAAACATATTGATCACAATCAAATATGCAATAAAGCAGGGGTGCATTCTCTTATGTTTGCTGAAGATTTACTAGTCTCTTGTTGGAAAAATAGGAAATCTATAGAGGGTGTTAAAAAAGCATTAGTGTTTGTTTCATGCAGTTTCTGGTTTGGGAGTTAATACAGCAAAATCCAAAGTGGTGTTTTCGAAAATGGATGAAACTGAACAGTTTGTTCTTGCTTCTATTCTACAATTTGTGAAAGGATAATTTCCCATGAAATATTTGGGACTTCCCCTTTCTACTGTAAAATGGGAAATGGAAGATTGTGAGAGTTTGGTGGAGAATGTAAGACAAAGAATCAAGAGCTGGAACTCGAAATGTCTTTCTTTTGTTAGGAAGATACAATTAATAAACTTTGTTCTTCTGAGTATTACAGGGTACTGGGGAATATAATGAAAATACCTAAATGAGTGAATGGAAGAATTGTGAAAATATGCACATGTTACTTGTGAGAGACAGAGGAAGATCAAAGAGGGTTCTCAGTTGTATCTTAGGGTGCAATTGCAGGGGTAAAAAGTAGGGTGGAATGGGTATCAGAGGCCCTGGAGTTTGGAATTTGGCTACACTTTGTCAACATCTATGGGATATTGAGAAGAAGAAAGATGTGCTCTGAGTTAAGTGGATTTATGCCCAATTTATGAAAGGGATAAGTATTAAGGAATGTAAGCAAAATAACTCTCAAAGCTGGCCCTGGAGGATGTTACTGAACTTGAGAGACAAGGTTGAAAATTATCTAATTCAGTGTGTGGATAGAAAAAGGGAAACTGATGATAAGGGAAGTTTATAATCAAATGAAGGGAGGTGATTTGGTTGTTGCAAATTCTTCAATTTTTTGGCATAAACAAGTACATCCAAAACAAAAATTCTTCTTTTAGGTGCTGGTTCATGGAAAGTTAGCAACGTGTCACATGTTGCTAAATTTTGGAATCATCAGCAGTGATCAGAAGAATTGTTATTTTTGTGGATTAACATTGGAAACCGCCTTCCATCTCTTTGTAGAGTGTGATTTTGTGCTAGAAGTGTTGCTGGCTTTGAATCTGAGGAAATTTTGTTCTCTCATGGAGCTGAAGAATTTTTGTTTATAATTTTGAAGCTTAAGGTAGACCCACTCTCTTAGTGAAAAAATCCATCAGACTTATTCCGATATGCTTCATTCGGCCCCCTGCCTTCTGTAAATGCTCTTTTTTCAAGTGATTAACTTGATTTTTTGTTGTAAAATGTTTTGAGTTGCTTGAGTAATGGAAGCAATGAGAATTATCAAGGGCAGTTGTAGTGGTTTAACCCTATACAAAGATATAGAGTCATTTCTATCGACTTTTTCCATGAAGATGGTTTACTGCTACAAAAACATGTTAAATAGGATTCCAATATCTGATTAACCCTTTCAATTTGGCCATCAGTTTCTGCATGATACATTGTACTTAGCTGCAGCTTAACCCCTAAACTTGTGAATAATTCAGTCCAAAAATGGCTAGTGAAGAGTTTATCCCTATCTAAGGCTATAATCTTTGGTATTCAATGCAATTTACTGCTACAGTCTGGCTGTGAATAGGTAGGATAAGAAATTTGTCTCGATTGGAAGAGGTGAAACATACCCGGAGTTTTGAAAAGCTCAGCCTTATGCCTATG
The DNA here is from genome assembly GCA_032360425.1 of Rubia occidens. NCBI lineage: Eukaryota > Viridiplantae > Streptophyta > Magnoliopsida > Gentianales > Rubiaceae > Rubia > Rubia occidens. The sequence continues at coordinate 5,297 of JAUOBV010219765.1, forward strand.
GTACACCACACAGTTCCTTATATAATAAGTTATCTTTCTGATAGAAAGTAAAACCCATAAATGATTATGGATGTGTGTATTGATATATAGTGAGTACAAAGGGTATACAAGACCTAAATAGATATGGAAATGGATATATACAAAACCAACCAAAAATGATTTCCTTTCTTATCCTGATTCTTAATCAATTATATCTTCGTTATCCCTCCACCTCAAGCGAAGTGTATGACTGGTAGCAATGCAAATATTGGAGCGTAAGAACTCAAAATGAGGATGAGGTAACTCATTTGTAAAGATGTCAGCAAGCTGCAAGTCCGTAGAAACAGGAGCAACCTTGAGCTTGCCAGAAAACATCATCTCACACAAAAAATGATAATTAATATCAATGTGCTTCGCTCTCTTATGCAAAATTAGATTTTGAGCAAGAAAGAGAGCACTATTCTTATCACACATCAAAACAGGAGGTGCACAAGTCGATGCACATAAATCCCGAAGAAGATTCATTAACCAAGCTAGTTTCGCAGCAGTGGTAGCCATAGCCCAGTATTCTGATTCTGAACTAGAACGAGAGACCGTAGGTTGCTTCTTTGCAGTCCAAGAAACCAAGTTACCACTAAGGAAAATATCATAACCACATGTAGACCTACGAGTCTCAATACAACAAGCCCAATCAGTATCATAATAACCGAGAATTGGTAAAGCGGACGAGTTCATTATAAATCATGATTCTAAATCAATTATATCTCTATTATCCTTATTATAAATCAATTATATCTCTATTAGTTTCATTACAGGCCAATGAAAAAAAGTTTAAAATCCTTCTTATCATTGATGTTTGTCCCGAATGACTTCCTGGTGAAGATGAATACATAGCTTCCAGAATCCTGGCTCTTATATATATATATATATATATATACCCTCTTTTAAGAGACCGTTCACATATATATACTTTGGCGGTTGGTCAGTTTGCAGCAAGGTAGAGGTTATAATGCCTTATGAAATATCATCATTCTTATACTAGCATATATTTGTGCCATTCAAATGAGAAGAATTGAAGTGGATGTGACAACCCTTATAATTGGCATATCATAATTTCTCGTGTTTACTTCTTTCTCAGGTTCATACCACTAATGATCACCTAAAAGCTGAGTAGCACCAGATTCCTAGATGTCAGTACATGTCATTGAGTGACTTTGGTCTTCTTCTATTCTATGTTCAAGTTCTGTAACTTGATCTGTTGATTTCCCATAAACAAGTTTATTCAAAATCAACTTCATTAATATATATTCCGGTTCTGAATTCATGGCTTCCTCCTTATCCCACTGAACCTGATTATTCGATTCTACATTTTGATTTGTTGAGTCCCTAGATGCAGTTTAAATAGGGCATCTGCTACCCCATTCTCTAACCCCTTCTTGTATTTTATTTCAAAATGTAATCCCAGTAACTTAGTGATCCGCTTATGCAGGAGAGCATTAGTGATTTTTTTTATCAAACATATACCTTAGGCTTTTATGATAAGTCCAAATTACAAAGTGGCTACCCGTAATATAGTGCCTTTATTTGTCAACAACCATAAACAGAGCCATTAACTATTTCTTAAAGACTTTTAATTTGTTCACAAAAATTTATGACGAGAAATTATATAGGTGCCCCTTCCTGCATAAGTACAACTCCCATTCCACAGCAACTAGCATCAGTTTCAATGGTAATTTCTTTATAGAATTTTGAAATTTTGAGATCAGGAGCAGTTTTTACAGCTTCTTTAAGTCTTCTAAATGCATTAGATGAGTGATCAGTCCAACAAAAATAGTCCTTCTTAAGCAGATTATGTTGGGGTTGGCAAATTAGTCCATAGTTATGTGGAGATTAGCAAATGATATGTTGCCATTTGATGAAGTTCTCATTTTTTTTCTTCTAATATTTCACTGGTATTTAAATGTCTTTATGCCCTAATTTTGATTCTATGAGCCATTGTTTTAATAAGTGTCATCTAGCAATTGCTATACGGAACTTCTTTGATTAATTGCTGGGATTTAGAACCCCTGCTTTTTTTACTGTATCTTTGTGAGATTATCAAAACTACTCTCTTGTATTATTACTCTACCATATTTTATATGCTAGAATATCTGGAAAGCTAGAAACAACCATATATAAGATAAAATCCACCCCCAGATTTCAATTATAATTGAAAAGGTTAAAATGGATGTTTTTAGCAGCTTTTTTAAAAATCCATCATATACCAAGAATCATGATGATAAAATATGGTTGACATGGGGTTTAGTTCAAGTTTTACTAAAGCCAACCAAGCCAATAATTATATGCATAAGATGGGAAAAACACTTTTTAACTTTAAAGTTAATGTTTATGCAGCTTGGCAGTCTAATGTTAAATGTGGTATTGGTATGATTATTAGGGATAAACAAGCACATTTAATTAAAGATAATTTTTTTAGTATAAGATTTGTTTCTAACGTTCATGCTGAACTAATTGCAATAAAAGAATGAATAGTTTTGTATACCAGGAGGAACTAAGCTCATTCACTATTGAATCAGATTGTTTACTTGCGCTGAAGGCTATAAATGACCCACTCATAGCTACTTGGAAGAAATTTTGCCAGGCTTCTAAACCTAATGAAAAACCAAGAAACTTAACTCTCTCTCTCACACACACACACACACTAAAATAAGGAAATTTAGTTGCTGATAGACTGAGGAAAATTTCACTTCAGAGCAGTACTAGAATTCTAAACTTTCAGGAATTGGATCAAAGAATAAAGGGTCTCATTCAGTTAGATAGATCATAAACTCCTACTCTTAGCATAGATTGCAAAAATGGATGCTACTCCTTGCTCTTTTGGTATTTTGAAGGGTTCATGCTTGTTCCAGGTTTCATGGTTGGTGAAAAGTGCATTTCACATAATTACACATCAAGGAAATTTCATACAATTTGTCAAAAGGAGCAGATGGGGAAGGATCCTTAACTCAGGAAAAATGAACCAACTCAAGCAGAGAGAGTTACTGAATCATCATTTTCAAAGGGTTCCTCACGTACTCAACAGCAAAGGAAAACTCCACATCAAGACCTATTATTCATATAGACATTTCCTTTTTGTACTCTAAAAAATTCTTCCATTTTGTAAAGATTACTTAGGGGATTCTTGAAAGTTTGGCTGATTATCCTACACTAACACAGGGGGTGTAAGTGTGGTGATTGGAAACACTCCCAAAAATTCTCTCTGTAATGGCCTGTATTTAACTACGTAATTAGGTTGCCTATCTTTTAGGATTTTGCTCGTTAGGTTCTAGTTACAACTTGAACACTCCACTGTATTGTACTATATGGGTTTAAATATTTGGGAAAACCTATATATCCCTCTCATTCACATGGGTGTTTGATTTTTTTTTATTTTTTTTAAAAAAACACCTAAATTTTATTTTTGGATTTAATGGCTCACTATTTTGCTGTGGTTTTTCAAATTTTTTAAAAGATACTCCTCTGTGAAAGGGTGATGCTCCCATGTTAATGTTACCTAGCACTAGCTCACCTATAGGCTTTTGATGGGTGGTTCTGATATGCATTATGAGATTATTTTTGGGATTATTATTTTTCATTTTCCTTCTAATAGGAACAAATTGTTAAGATGGTCATCTTTTCTGCAATTGAATTCAGTATGCCCAAGGTTAAAGTATTTCTTGCAGTAATCTAGAAAATCCTCATCGACTGTATAATATGTTTTATTAGAGGTTAACGAACTAGTATTATTTTTGAGGGCCTTTCCTTACAGACATCTATTTCTATGCACAATATGACAGTGGAAAGCCTAGTGTGTTTTTTAGCTAGTGCATATGAAAACAATATTTTGCATAAGACCTTTCCTACATCAGTAAGAACTTGAGAGTGAAAGAAGTGTAGGTGGGAGCTCGACGGTGAGCCAAACTTGATGAAATGTGCTATTGCGTCCGAGTATTGATGTTATTCAAGGAAGAAAAATGGCTCTGCACTGTCTCAGAATTTTCCTTTAATTGTTTTCCACGTGGCATTATTTGTGGGTTGTTTTATTATTTTTGTCTTTTTTGTGAGCTGTAAATAAGCAAAACATTGGGTGTGGAAATAGTATGACAAAACATTATTCTATTGAATGAAATCTTTTTCCTTTCTCTCTCTTACAATTCTTCTTCCTCATGAGACTCTGAGTATTATCTTCCATGTTTTCTTCAATTTTATGATGGTATTGGAGCAAAACGATCTTGTTTGCTGAGCTCATTAACAAGGATGGAGATAATTACAGGATTTTCTCAAGGTGAATCCAGAACTTAATGAGAGACACAGATAACCAGAAATGAACATGATCTGGAAGAAGACCCAAATAGGTATGGTTCGAATGATCTATTGGCACTGCACAACTCCGATCACTCTGCACTCGTTCTTGTGGCTGAGTTGTTGGATGAAACCAACTACATTACTTGGAGCCAATAGATGATGATAGCCCCGGATACAAGAGATAAATTGGGTTTTTTCACTGGTGAAGTCGAGGTTCCAACAGAGGTAGAAACTTCTTTCAAACAGAGGAGAAATGTGAATTCGATGTTACTTTCTTGATTGTTTAATTCAATGACTAAGAAGATAACTAGGGGTTTTATGTTCTCTACAAATGATAAAACATTGTGTTCAGATAAGAGAGAGAATTTTGGTGAAAGAAATAGACCAATGATTAATTAATTGAAGAGGGAATTAACTAATGTGAAGTAGGAAAAATGATTCAATAGCTTTTAAATTTACCAAATTAAGTGGACTTTGGGATGAATATTTATGTGTTAAGCCTAAGAATTTTTGTGACTTTTGTAAGTTTGGCACAATGAAATCTATTCTAGATCAGGATGAAGATGATAGGTTGCATCAGTTTATCATTGGCCAAAATCCTCAGTATAGTTCAGTCAGTAATCATATTTTAGCAATGGATCATTTACCTCCTGTTCTTACGGATTATTCAATGATGAGTAAGGTTGAGAAACAAAACTCTGTTCATGAGGAATACAATGATATTCAAAAAAAATTCAGTGATGGCTGTGAGATTTCAAATAAACATAAGAGGGGAATACACATGACAATGAGATGTTCAAGATAGAAATGTTGCTACAGGGAGAGATGACATACTGAGGAGACCTGTGAAGTGTCCAGACCTTATATGTGATCATTTTGGAGCTTTGGGACACTTGAAGGAAACTTTTATCAAGCTTAATGGTTACCCAGATTGGTGGGAAGAAAGCCGACACCATGGTAAGAAACAAATTTCTGGGCATACAGCTTGCTCATGCTGCCAACACTCAGTTACCGGAAAGCCCATTGGATGCAAATGGAGAAAATCTGCAGGACATGGTGGCTAGCTTGCAGATGCAGATGCAGGTCAGTCAACTTCTCAAGGGCAAAGGAAAATAGGAAGGAACTGGTTCTGGTCAAGCTCCAGAGAACAACAACTTTTTCCATTACCATGACTTTGCAGGTAGTGTTTTTACTCATTCTTGTGCTCATGAATTCAATTTTCATTGTGATTATTGGATACTTGATAGTGATGCTACAAGTCATATGTGTCATTCCTTCACTCTCTTAATTGATTCTAAGCATGTTAGCTTCATAACCCCTGTTTACATGCCAGATCATTCTATTTAGCATGTTCAGTCCGTGGGATCAGTTATTATGTGTCCAATTCTCAGTCTCTCACATTTTTTTTATATGTTCCCGGGTTTAAGTGAAATCTCATCTCTGTTAGTAAATTGGCAAAATTTTCCAAAATCAGTTCTAAGTTCATTGATTTTTGTTTTACACTGCAGGACCACATGACTAATCAAGTCCTTGTAGTAGCAGACGAATCAAAAGTTTTCTACATGCTTCATAAAAGATCATTTCAGCCAGATTTCATTCAACAAAGCTTGCTTCCATCTCCTTCTCCCATGTCCATTATGAATCTCGAACCTATGCTGCTACTTTAGAGCTAAATTGTAATAGGGATAGACATTATAGTCTAGGACATCCTTCACATGAAGTTTTAAATCATTTGAAAATAAATTGTAGTTCAAATTCACCATGTTTGATATGTCCTTTGGAAAAGCAACAGAGGCTTTCTTTCTCATTGAGTAAATCTGTTTCCTCTCCATCCTTTCAGTTGATACATATTGATTTGTGGGGTCCTTACAAAATTAGTAGTCTTAGTGGAGCAGAATATTTCCTCACAATAGTGGATGACTACAGTAGAAGTATATGGACTCTTCTGTTGAAATCCCAAGATCATACACCTCACTTTCTTACGACAATCTGCATTATAGTTAAAAACCTGTTCCAATGCTTAGTCAAGACAATTAGGTCAGATAATGGTTCTGAATTCATTAATTCCACATGCACAAAACTCTTCTCAGAATCAGGTTATTCACCATAGGTTTTGTCCATACACCCCTCAGCAAA
>JAUOBV010219875.1:0-11753 GCA_032360425.1 Rubia occidens
TGGATGCTCTAAAACTATATCTAACTAAAATGCCTAAAATAAAATGAGTATATATGGCTGAAATTTATTCAAGCTAATCTTGAATAAATATTTCCTTATCTAATCTTACCAAATCTAATTCTAATAAATCAAAAGTCCTAAATTACAATATTTCAAAAAATTCTAAATATGAGCACACTACCTCATTAAAAAAATTCAATAGGAAAAAGAGTATAGTGTTAAAACTCCTAAAAATACTAAACTAAGAAAAATATAATAAATGATATTTTTGATTTCATATCAAAGTGCTTGGTTGAGGAATATTGAAGTGGGAAATGGGTTTGATTGCTAAATAGTATGTTTGGTTGAGCGATATAATAAAAAAGAGCCTATCATGATATTTGAAAACAAGTCAATGACCCAACCCTCCAAAAATATAGGGACATGGGTTTCATACCATAAAAATTAGGCAGTTTTTTTCCATGAAAAATCACGCGGGATTTTCTTATAGTTTACCATATCTATTTTGAACAACAACGGAGTTTATCATCCCATCTCGATCTCCACCTTATTGATCTACCCCGTCTTGAGCATCGCTAAAAATATGAAAGGAAGCTAAAATATTAAGGGTCAAAGATAAAAAATTATAATGTATCTCCCGTTCCTACTACTACACAAACAAGAATGGTAGATAGTGGCAAGTACCGGTGCCATCGATAGAGATGTTAGGAATCTAATAGTTAACTAAACACGAACGTGATCGGTTCGTCAATCCGACCACGTGTTAAGAATAAACAGTGTTGTGAAAACAATCATTGGGGGATTTGTACTAACAACTACTAGCATGAAAAGTATCACAACAATTAACAATATAAACTGGCACTCGAGGAATATTTACGTAACATGATTAATGTCATTTCGATCATCGATTTCATCAAATACAAAAACTAAACCCTATTCTAGTGTTTGTGTCACGTGGTGCGGACAATGGTCAAAACTTCCCCCTATCTTTCACATAGAGATGCACGTATTAAATCTTCCATTAGTCTCGCCTCCACAACTAGGAGAGTGCAACAACGGTAATGGCTTATTTTGCATGTCTGATTCTCCCTCGTGCGATTAAGTTCCGGGAAAAAAACTACGAGAGCACTACCCCTAGGCCTAAAAAAACAAAGGAAGTAGGCATCTTATCGATGGCTCTAGGATCAAAAAGATAATCCTAGTTTGCTACTTGGTCTATCTCTACCTACAACTCTTTGAACTGCATCGTCGGCTAACTAAAACATGGTCAATCGTGACGATTAACAACGGTAACCTTCATGCACACACCCACACAGATCCAGATGATCGTCACCCCAAACGCATCTAGGTTTCCTTTCCCAGGGGGTAGCAATAGTACAACAACATGAAAGTAGACTTAGGTGTGTGCCAGCAAAGCGTGACAATCATGCAATGCACAAGAATTATAAAAACAAGCCAACATAATAATCACAAAACACATAGAAATAGGTATATCTAGAAATCTCACAAAGTAAACATTAATACATGAATACAAATATGTTCCCCAAGTAAGATCCCTACCCCCTAAGTATTGAACCCAAGTATTTCGTTGGATTCCACACTTTTAGGCAAAAGAAAAATAAAAATATGAAAAGAAACCTAGAGAGAAGGAAGGGTATTTTCTCTCTGTAGCTCGTGCTGGCATAGCCCTCGTGCTGGTCTTGTAAGGTCTGTGCCAGTCATGGCTGTTTCGGTCGGCTGGCTTGTTTGCTCTGCTGTGGGTGAAACCTTGGTCCGATTTAGAAGTTTTTGTAGTCGATTTTATAGCGCTCGAGAAGAAGAATCCAATGGTTCCACCCTTAAGGGATGATTCATCTCGAACTTTCCCTGCAATTTGTTCAACTCCCGAACAACAATTCCTCTGTTTCGGACTTGGCCTTCTTGAACTTGAAATCTGCATTTCTTGGTCCCAATTCCACCTACTACCACACTTTGGAATTCGTAGCTTTCAATCTACTACCATCCTTGCGAATAGTCTTTGATATCTTCTACCATTCTACGATTGACCTTCAAATACTACTACCACCCTTGCAGATGACCTTCTACGAAACATAATGAGAAAGTACTCACAAGCAACCTACTAATGGGATAAAAAAGGAAGACCTAGGTTCCCGTGAATCAAAAGTGTTAATTAGTTTCAATTAAATCTATAAAACTTGAATTTTAGACGAGAAACCAATAATGGCCGTCTATACCCTTTGTCTTTCAAACCTAACTAAAACTAGTAATTAGCCAAAAATAATAATAAATGTGTCAAATGCATCAGCTAACGCATGCATAATGGTGTACATCACATGTTCAAAAAAATTCAAAAGGTGTCTCTTTATCCTTTTCATATAACTACCATTTTTTCGTTTTAAATTTTTCTATAGATCTTTAATAACCATGTACTAATTCGTAATGAGCCGCGTTTAATCTGCTTCAGGCTAAACCCATATCCTTCAATATTTTCTTATTAACGTTTGTTTCCTTCTCATCATTCATAGTTTCTATCAACCCATATGCAGCTTCCGCCACAACTACTATCATCGCCAACTACAATTCAAAGTTACGAGGGATCAACTACGATAAGAAGAGGAAAAAATTTTCTTTGATTTATTCCATAAAGATAGCTGATAAAAAGGAATCTCAATCTTCTGCTTGCAATGAGTTAATTATTTATATATATAATACAATTTGATAACATCAGGTTTTTTGTCTAACAAATTTTGAATTATATATTTGTGTTATGGATAGTTATATTTGATTAATATATCGATTACAAGTTTCTGCCTAAATTCGCAGTTTGTTGTTTTTGTATGTAGAACAAGTGGCACATCTACCTTTTGTTAACCCATGTCGCAGATTAAAGAAATATTTGGTGCTTCAACAAACAACAAATAATACGATGATTTTTTTGTTTGGCCTACATTACGTAGTCATGTGTTGCTATCTCAAAGTCAAGCTTCGATATATAAAAATCAAGGAAGAAAGAGAATTAATCTAATGAGGTGGGTGTTTAGATTAACCATGGAGTGTGATACTTCTTGCATAAGTGTACTTCGCATGAAAAGAGAAACCTTTAGAATATTGTGCGATATAATAAGAGATATTGGTGGTTTAAAACCAACAAAAACACTTCTTTGGAGGAAGTTGTGGCTATGTTCTTATACACTCTGGCTCATCACCAAAAGAGTAGAACAATTGGTCAAATTTTTCACCGTAGTAATTGTTAGTCGATAATTTCATCAATTACTTTCTGCCATGTTGAAATTACATGACATTCTTCTGAAAAAATTGGATCCTATTACAGAAGATTTTCAAGAGGAAAAATGGAAGTGTTTTCATGTCTTTCATCATGTAATAAACCGTGAATTAAGAGTTTAAGGAATTTAGTGGCTATTATAACTAATATTATGTGTTCAATATGTAAGGTTATCTAGGAGCCTTAGATGGTACACTAATCAAATTTACACATCCTAATGAAGATAAACCTTGCTATCAAACATGAAAATGATGTATTCCTGCAAATATTTTTAGAAGTATGTTATCCAAACATGCAATTCATTTATGTATTTTCTGGCTGGGAGGGATCAGCATATGATGGTTTGCTTCAAGATGCAAACATAAGGCCTCACGTCCTAAAAGCCTGTCAAGGTAACTTTGCATTGCAATAGGTAGTTTGATAGTATATTTTCGTAGTATATAATTATTTCTAAGCTTTTATTTTTCAAATATGAAGGTTTTTATTACTAGGTTGATTCTGGGTATTGCAATGCAAATGGATTTCCTGCTCCATTTCGAGGGCAACCATATCACCTTAAAGAATTTTATGGTCACCGACCATAGACGACAGAGGAGTACTTTCACATGAAACATTCCAAAGCAATAAATGTTATAGAGAGATTCTTTGGATTGTAAAAAGGCTGATGGAAGATTCTTGCATCTCCTTCATTTTTCTCAATTGAAACTCAAAATCTCATTATAAAGAGTTGTCTTCTACACAACTTAATTTTAAAAATTATAATTTTTGATCCTCAATTGTCAATCATTGATGCAGAAGATTATAGTGATGCGGATGATGATGAAATTGAATGTAATACTCATATTGGTCTTACAAATGAGTGACTAAACTTTCGAAATAATTTAACAGCAAATATGTATGACTCATGGAGGACTAGAATTAATTCACGGTTGTCAATGGGATGATGTGGAGTGCAAAATAAACTGTGAGAAGTAGTGGTATGGTAACTAGTGCATGGTAAGATCTTTTCAAATCAAAATCTATTTCATGTTTTAAGTAGTAAATGGTTTTTTCTCAAATTGGCTGGTATACTGGTTTTAATGTCTTATATTGTTATGGTTTTGGTCTTTGCATTTTTTTTCCTTGTGTGTATCTTGACTTATGCAGTTAGATAGTGCCATTTGGTTTATTTACTAGAGTGATTGATATATAAACTTATTTTTCATGTTCCACGTATTTGCATCTCTAATTTAAGAATTGAGACATAATAAAAGCTTGAGGTGGTTTTTTTTTTCTTGCATTTTAATGAACTATATACATATCTATGTGGTTTGCACATCTCCTGGTGTGGTATTGTTTTTCTTTGTAAACCTATTTCCCGATTTCTACTACATTTAGCTTATTATTTTTTCTATAATGGTAGTGTGTTTAAATCACTGGTTTTGCTGGCAATACTTCAACCTTTTAGTTTCCTTACGGAAACTAGATATGGTTTGGGGAAAAGATAGAGCCACTGGACTCAAAGTTGAGGACATTTTTGAAGGAGCAAGTGATGCAGAATTCTCCAAACAACATGATGTTTCTTCCAACAAAGATGAATGTATTATGGTTTCTGATGGGCAAGGATTAGTAGCAAATGCACTCAACACTCGTTTATCCAAAAAACACACAAAAAAATTATATCAATCGAGAGTTTCTACGAAAGAAAGAAATCAACACTTTAACAATACCGATAAGTTTTAGTCAGTTTGTGATAATATGTCATCACAGTATACCGCTGTTACGAATGATTAGATTTCAGAGTCAAAATCAAAATCTCTTGATGATGAAAAGATGCAAGAAGTTATTAAGGACAATTTTGATCATGGTATATCTCCATTGGATATTTGTCATGATGCTAAAATTTGCTACAATGATTCAGCCAAGGTTCGGGTTCTGTTTGCTTTACCAAGTCATTTCAGATTATCTTTTGTACTTGGATTTCTTCATTCGACTTCTAATCCATGAACTCGACTTCTAATCCATGAATCATGTGGATGGGTTTACAAGTACTTTTGATTGCTAAGACTTTTAAATCGGAGTAAAATTAAAGCAATTCATGGATTAGAGTAATTCATGTATATTTCCATCAGAAGCATGAAAATGGCAAAATCATTAGAGGTGAATTCACCTCCCACACCTAAAACACTTAATGAAAACAAAATGTTATGCCTTAATAAGTGTTCTTCAATCACAAAACATTTCAAGGAAATAAAATCTACACTTCATAAGATAAACCCAAGTAAAGTGAGTGAAATCGTGAATAAAGGAAACATAATATCTAGAACCCCCTTTCGTAGGTACGAGAAAGGGTCCACACACATCAGAATGCACAAGATCAAAAGGAGTAAGAGACGATGATACATTGTTACAAAAAGGTAAGGCGGAAAGTTTTACAAGTTTACAGCTACTAAAATCTGAAATTTCATGAGAGTTCAATAAGAGAGACCAAAAACTATAAACGAGATGCTGAAACATGGCCTAAATGAGAAATCCATAAATAAAAGTGAGGACGAACGAATCAAACAAAAATAAGACAAATCACACTAGAAGGTGCAACATCTAATACTTTGAGTCTGTCCAACACATAGAGCCTCCTCTGTGTACGACTTGTCCCGACCACCGTCTAAGACCGAGAGTCCTGAACACAATAATAGGAAGTAGAGAAGAAGACAGTGGCACCAGATTCACATAATTGACTAATGAAACAAATATTTAATGAATGACTAAGTGTATAGTAGGCATCATTAAGAGAGACATGAGATGTGATAATAGAACCAGTACCTTTCAATGGTACAGGGGCGCCATAGGTGGCCACAATGAGAAGATGTAAGGGAGGAGATAGTGAAACAAATGGCAGCAAATGAGAAAACATGTGAATAAAGGCACCCGAATCTAGAATCCACAAGAAAGATGATATATTTGTGAGACTATGACATATGATGGCGGCAAACATGTAGAGAGAAAGAGGCATAAATGACATATGTTTTTGTGAGATAGTGAACTACTGAAACTGCTCTAACAAATAAGGATCCACTGAAGGGCAATAATTACACTAGTGAATTGAGGTAGACGAGGCGCCTAAGGAGTTGGTGGCTATGTTGTCCAAGGATATGGTGGTCGAGGTGTCTAAGAATTTGGTGGCCAAGTTGTTGGCATTCATGGTGGCCGAGGTGCCCAAGAAGTGTGCAACTGCTAGGGAGGTCGTTGTTGGGATTTGCTTATTTTCAACAATTGCAGCTAAGCCTTCAAATGACCCTTCTCCACGCAGAAAATACAATCATCCAGAGGGACTTTCTAACTAGGTTTCCCACTCATCAACGACTGGGGATAAACTAAAATAGAGAGAGTGGGGAGTACAGGGGTCTCCTCTTTTATCTTGGACTTGAGACGAATATTTTCGTCTAGCAACTGATCATTAACCAAAGAATCAATAGATTGAAGAGGGCTACGATGAAGAATCACCTCACACAACCCCTCAAAATAATCACGGAGGAGCATTAAACACTGAACCAAACAATGTTCTTCTCGCCCTAGCAATGTAAGGTGTAAGTGCCCGCAGTTCAAAGGATTCACTTAAGGCTAATTGATCCCACAATGAAGACATATCAGAAGAGAACTCTTCGATGCTTAAATCATTATGTCAAATTGAACGAATATCAGTCTCAAATTGATACTATTTCGTAGTGTTGCATTGTGTGTAAATCATTTCCAAATAATCCCAAACCTCTTTTGTAATCCCAATGTTTGCCAACTAAGCACCAATGAAATGTGTAATCGATTTTTTGATCTATGTGATAATCTTTTCATTCTCAACTACCCAAGTATCAAACTGTATATCCTAATTTGTTTCCTCGGCCTTAGGCTTAACATGAGCACCAATAAAAACCCCACATAGACTCCCCACACAACAAATTTCTCATAACACAGCTCCAATATGAGCAATTTTTACCATATAATTGAAAACTAATGAATTGAAGAGAATCATCTTTACGACTTGCCATGACGAAAACACAAACAAGCCAACAATCTAATGAACTAAAACTTATAATCACAAGAGCCCCATTTGAAAAGGCACAATATTTATGAAAGAAACACAAATGCATATGAGAATCCCGAATTCAAATCAAAACAATCACAAACAAAAACACATTTGAGAAGACCCAACTTGAAATCCCAAACAATCTCATACACAAGCACACTTGAAAACCCCCAAATCGAAATAACCCTAAATCACAAATACAACCAAACAAGCCCAAATCTACGAACAAACAACACGTGCATCCTAAAATAAAAATGAGAAAGCGATAATACCTTGACGCAAACATGATCGCTGTAGTTGGGATAAAGATAATCACCTTCAAACAATCATTGAATCATTGAGAAGAAAGAGGCTCTAAAACCATAAAGATTTGGGGATTTAGGGCTTGAAAGGAAAGATAATTGTATTGTAGAAATGTGTTCTTACAAGTGACCAAGATTAAATAGATAAAGGGAGAACCCTAAAGACTAAATTAAGAAAATACCGAAGAACTCTTAACTTCTAAATAGATAATGCTAACAAGCTGACCCAATCCATATTTCATATAAACCCTACCCAACATGTTTTACCAATTGGGCTTCTTTACCAGTAGAGGCTTTTTTTTTATTGAATGTTAGCTCCCACTGTGAGCAAATGGTATCTTCCAGACATAGAGGATAGAGGACCCTTTTCTCCGTTGATGCATGATCTTATAAAATGGAAACTCTTCCAAAACCCCATCTCACCACAAGTTTATATTTTCTATATTTATTTGTCCCAATAAAAAATTATAATTTAAATATTCTCATATTACAACTAAATTTATAATTGAAATTAACCCATTTATTTTAATTTTTCTACTTCCTTTGCCATGCCAATGCATCTAAACGCGCAGATAATTGAAACATTTTGCCAGGACCAAGGGAGAATTTACCTACAAGGCACAAGCCCATATAATTCAATTCTAAGTCATACTCTCTCCATAATGAAATATTTACTTTTTCAAAATCAAATTTGGTAAATTTTGATCATAAATATAAAGTTATATATAAAAATAAATATATCATGTGAGATATTATTGAATTCATCTTAACATACATTTTCTAAATATCAATTTTTATGTAGAATTTATATATGCAGATAGATATATTGACAGTAAAACATGATCATTAATGATTGTGTTAAAATAAATAGGTCATTACTAGTGTGACGGGTATTATTACTTTGACACCCAACAAGGCTCATTCAATCCTTTTGTTTTTCACTTTTCTGGCAAAGCAGCCAGAGGTTCAGCAAGTAATCTTCCTTTCACCATGTTAAATTCAGTTTTGAACTTCAATAATTTCCCAAAATCACATCAGCACCCAACAACATTCGAATGCTAAAATATTCATTAAAGATCATATAAATCGATTCCGAATTCAAATTTTGTGGCCCAAAGTTTATAATATCAATAGGAACTCCAGCATTCACAGCATCGAAGATTATTGATTGACTAAACTCCAATTTTGGTATGACTGAATGATTTTTTTAGTCCTCTACTTTTCAAAATATATTTTTTGGTTTCTTACAAACAACTGAATGATTCTTTTAGTCATTTAATTTTCAAAATGTTTTGTTTGGTACCTTACAAATGACTGAATGATTTTTTTAGTCCTCTACTTTTCAAAAAAAAATAAAAATTTTATATTGGTATTTAAGAACATTTTATTTTAGTGGTTTATTTTTCCCTCTTTATTCATTATATAAATAAATTTAATATATATTTTAATGAAATATTAATTTATTTAGAAGATAAGTCGACTAGTTCAACCTCTTTATTTCTTAATTCTTTATTTTCTTGTATAAAATAAATTTATAAAGAATTAAACAGAAACGGGAAAGCTTGTTTGGAATTATGAGGTAAAGCTTCTGGAGGACAGAGTTGCTTTTGGTTGATTCATAATGACAAATTTATACACAGATTTCCTAACTAGTTCCTGATTTATCTAACTAGGAATCTACATCATTCTAACTAATTCCAGCATATTAGGATAGCTACAACAATAGACTAAAGACTAGGATAGTTACAACTAATATGACAGAGACAAACTCTAATAAAATTAAATCTATATTTCGATGGAATATTAATTTATTTAGAAGATAAACTTTTATTGTTTTACTTCAGCTCTTTATTTCTTTTAAGAACATTTTATTTCTCCCTTTTTATTTCTTTTTTCTTAATTCTTTACTTTCTTGTATAAAATAAATTTAATATATATTTTGATGAAATATTAATTAATTTAGAAGATAAGACTTTTATTGTAAGGTACAAAAAAAGGATTTTGAAAAGTAGAGCACTAAAAAAATTATTCAGTCATTTGTAAAGTACCAAAAAAAGTATTTTGAAAAGTAACTGACGAAAAGAATCATTCAGTTATTTGTAAGGTACTAAAAACAATATTTTGAAAAGTAGAGGACTAAAAGAATCATTCACCCATTTATTAGGTACCAAAATTGGGATTTTATCTTATTGATTAAACAACTCGCACAATTATTTGGTAAGTATTGACTTGTGGCCAGACTAAACCTTTCTAACTCAAATAGTTAATATCAAATACTCGTGGAGTTCCATCGCGCAATGCGCGATATCATTAACTAATATATTGGATTAATTAATATATTGGATATCATTAACATTTTAACTGAATCTTTTTCTAGAACACTAAAACATGTAGTCAATCTAGGATTAATTAGATCGTATCAAATTCCAAATAGGATTAGCCAACCAACTCACACTATGTATGCAGATGACACTGCATTATTCACAACTGCAGATGCAAAGAATCTAAGAAACATTAAAAAATTCCTAACTGCGTATGAGTTAGCTTCAGGCCAGCAAATAAATTACCAGAAAAGTGAGTTTTTCATTAAAAATGGGTTAACTAACTCTAGACTCCTTTCAATTAAGAGAATCCTAGGAATGAATCAAGGGAAAAACATTATGGTCTATCTAGGAACACCAATTTTCTTGGGAAGAATAAAAAATGAATACTTCAACCCATTAATGGATAAATTTAAAGGGAGACTATCTAATTGGAAAAATCTGTGGCTCTCTCCAGCAGGCAAACTTACTTTGATAAATTACAGCCTTTACTCTCTTGCTACACATATATTTACAGTCCTTAAACCTACAAGACATGTGCTTAAAAAATTAGAATCAATGGCTGCAGATTTCTTTTGGGGAGATAATGATGAGGGCAATCATAAGCTGCATTGGAGAACTTGGAAAAAGTGTTGTATACCTGTACAAGAAAATGGACTAGGAACTAGGGACCTTTCAGCCTCAGCTAGAGCACTATCAGCTAAACTATGGTGGAAGTTACAAATGAACAAATCTCTGTGGTCTAACTTACTATGGTCACTTAGTAACACATCACACACCTCTCACACAAGGTCAAGAATTGAACTTATCACAGAGGAATGTAATAATCAATCACAAGTTCTCTACGGTCTAGGTAATAGTAGTTTCTGGAATTCTAACTGGTTAGGAACAGGAGCCCTATTTTACAAATGGCCCTCACACATTGCTCTACCCTTCCCAGACATTACTATATCCCAGTTTAT
The DNA here is from genome assembly GCA_032360425.1 of Rubia occidens. NCBI lineage: Eukaryota > Viridiplantae > Streptophyta > Magnoliopsida > Gentianales > Rubiaceae > Rubia > Rubia occidens. Next base: position 10,929 of record JAUOBV010219875.1, read on the forward strand.
AATGGATAAGCAGACATACCTAACAGATTTGGAGCCTCACATGGCTACCAGTGAAATCCTCTTATTGCAGGATGCAGATTTGAAAGCTAATCATGAAGATAGGCTCGTATGGAAACCTGCAGTAAATGGAGATTTCTCAACATCATCAGCTTACAAGATTTTCAGAACAAGGAGACCAGAGGTTGCTTCCCTTTCACAAGTGTGGAACAAACATATTCCAGGGAAGTTTTCTATATTCATGTGGAGATTAATGAACTCTCTTCTACCTTTTGATGACATGCTTATTAAAAAAGGTTTCTCTTTTGCATCTAAATGTCTTAATTGTCATAATTGTGACTCACTACAGCATTATTTTAATGAATGCCAACACATTTTGGCAGTTTGGACAAATGTGCATGGAATAATAGGGATTAGGGATAGATCATTTCAATCCATATGGGATAGAATTTCCTTTTATCTTACCTTCCAAGGACTAACAAAAACACACAATAAAATTGTGTTGATTTACTCTATCTCAACTTTTTGGAATCTGTGGAAAATGAAAAATAAGAGATTATATGAAGGTCAATCCTGGAGCAACTTGTCAGTGGTTAATGATATTAAAAATGATGTCAGATTGTCTATGATTGCTATGCCTTTTAATGTTGTCCCTAATGAGCAAAATTTCTGGGTTACCAGAGATAATCTGATGTTCTTCAAAACAAAAAAGAAAACAAAACCTGAACTTGTTGCATGGAATAAGCCAACCACAGATTTTAAAATTAATGTAGATGCTTCATGGTTGAAATCAAATCTATATGCAGGTCTAGGTTTAATTGTTAGGGA